>CCAG010008865.1:0-128917 GCA_001077435.1 Glossina morsitans morsitans | reverse complement strand
CGCCCCCGCTATCGGGGGCGAAGCCTATCTAATGTCTAACATATTTGATGTTCCCGCAATCTTTGGGAGAAAGTGCAGTCACTACGGAACTGTCCCAGCAGTCAGGAAGAAGACCATCAGAGACGATCATCTAAGCTGCTTCATCATGTTTAAATTCTAATGCTCGATTTTGGATAGCGTATGGCTACACGCCAATTATGGATCTATAAATCTCGAAATCTCGGCGGTCTTTGTGCCAACCATCTAACGTACCATTAAAATAGTTTAGTTCGTAAAAACTCATTGAAAACGCCTTAGGAGCGCCTACATGCGGCAGTAAGCCTGCTTGAAAAGCCCCTATTTACGTATCTGTTCAAGTTGACCATATAAATGTCCATGGAGAGAACCTCATTACAAATGTAGTCATTGTTAGTCAACCTTATTCCGCCATAGCCGCCAGATTTCTATCATATAGCATTCACCGGGTATACGGGGGAATTTTCGAACACAAACAAGACAGTGAGGAGGAGGTATATCTAGAAAATGCCAACAGAAATTCTAATACCATCAAGTCTGTGACATCTACAAATTGGACTCTCAGCAAACTCGCTAATATTACAAATTTTACAAATATCACATGGTATAGTAAGAATCAGTTTTAAAAATACTTTATCATAAATGACCACTTATGAGTCTACAAAGAATTTTGATTTCTCAGGGGTTAAAGGAAGTCTCTAATAAGGGTTTAAACTTAACTATGGAATTTATTTTATAGAAAAAGCGATTCGATTGGGAGTATGCTTGATAGCCCTTTTGCACAAAAGTCAGCTTTTTCATTTAAAAAACAGCCGCAGTGACCAGATATCTAAACAAGGTGACAGTCATTCACTTGAGATTCGTACAACTTGCTGTCAAACACATATTGATTATCTGCATCTCTTTTATTTATTAGAAGCAGAGCTGGCTTGCTTTGAAAGGCTTGAAAAAACTAATGTTTTAATACCATCAATAGTAGCTACCTTAATAGCATGCCAGCACTCAGCTGCAGGTTTATGGAAGCAGGAGATAAGGACTTAGGCGATCTTCAGTCAAATTTAAATATGACGGTATATACGTAAAGGCAATTACCTTCAATAGAATAGAGTTGCTTTCAAAAGATGGTAACCAAATCAACGCGTTAGACCTTTGTCTGGAGTGAAGAAGAAGAATAACAAAATTAATCATCTGTCCATAGTTTTCTGATAGAAGTCTAGAGTTTCCCGTTAAAGTGTACGGTTTTCGGTTAATACACATTTACATTTAAAGGAGGTCAACAAATGATTTGCTATAAAGAGTGTCTTTTATGCGAACATGTGTTAAAATATGCTTTTTTTATTCATCATAAACATCACACTATCATGTCATAAAATTAATTAATTAATAATAAAATTACGATTTCCGGTGTTATGTTAACAATTTAACAAGTGTCATATGTGTCTTATCCTTTGAGGAAGAACTAAGTTTCTCAACATTTTTCTCAGCCGTGCAAATATTCTTCTTTTTTTTTTTTGTCTTAATCACGAGTACAATGACGAAAAATTGTAAGTAAATTGTGGTGATAAGAAAGTTTACACAGAAAAAAGAATTGATTACCTTACGCCTTACGTAGAGAAGGACGTCATTTTTGAAGCGAAATTAATTATACTGGGTGGGTGAGCAATTCGGAAAAGAAGATAGTTTTACTGAGATTGAAATTCCAAAATTCTAGATATGAATTATAAATAATTTATTATTATAATAATTTATAATTATCTTCGCATGTTCCGTTCTTTTTCCATGGCTTTTAACGAATCGTTTGGGCGTGCGTTTTCTTAGGTATGAGAGTAAGCGACAGAATTTCCTATTTTTTTAGCTTTTGTGTTTGTTGGTATTTTACACTTAGTGTTTTAGTGAGAACTTCCTTTTGTCAAAACGCTTGCAACGCCCAGAAGGAAGCTTCAGAGACCTCGCAAAGTGTATACATTTTTGATCTGTATCAAATTCTGAACCGATTTAAGTACGTCCGCCTTTCCGTCTGCGAAATGATTATTGTAAACACTCCCCTTGCCGCAAAAATGAACCCTCTATCTTCATATTTTGGAGAAACATTGGAATTTCTTCAACGTGGGATGGCTTTGAAAATGGACCAAAGCGGTGACAGATACGCTTGCAATACCACGTAAACTGAGAGCATTTTTACTTTCCGAGAAAAATACAAAATTCTTTAAGCAATGCTATAGTACCTGCGCAAAAACGGAAAAAATCGCCCTCGACTACCCAACTTTGTAGTGTTTCGTAATTTTACCCTTTTTCAAAAACCTTTAATTCATAACGATCTCAACACAACATCCAGACATGATTAACAGGCATCACTTATTCAGGATCTCCGTCCACTATTTCATTAGTTGCGCCATCTTCGAGACGCGTAATTGGTTGGGCTTGAAAATTTCTAATTAGCACAAGACGTTCTAGCACGATTTTGCTCATGACCAAATCAATATTTTCGAATCCATACATAAACAACTTATGGCTACTTGATTACGGAGATGCAATGAGATTGTAAGTGTTTAAGTTATGGTTAAGAACATCGAACAAACGCACGAACGCACTCGTCCGCCAACTAGAAAAGAAGAAAAAAGTGTTACTTGCTTTCCCCTTCTCATGGGAGACCGTTAGTTAAAGAGTTATTTCGGCTTATGTACCACTAGATAAACTATTTAATTTTAGCGATCAATCGGGTGGCTTGACAGGCGATCACCGTGTACTTATGGGTGATTTAAAAATCTCGTTGGATTCAATAAGTAATGTACCTCTCAAACGAATTGAGTCGCTTTAATTTTTCTTATATTTAATTTAATCCTATCGGAAGATACCGGCCCAAACGATGGAGCACATGAACTTCTTATCGATGATCCAACTTCTAACTTCTAAATTCTCTAACTATGATTATGATTTAATCCGATGGAATAAGTAAGTAAGTGAAGTAATCCCGGCTCCGCATGGGATTGTTCGTAAGGAAAATGTTGGCCAAAAATCCTAATAACTCTTTATTTGCCAAGAGAAGGTATTTTTTCTTTTTTTTTAACATAATGAAATTGAATTGACTAAGCCTATGAAAAGTGTGGCTTATATCTCCAGATTATGATAAATGTTAGTGCAAAGTTAAATATAAAGAAGACTAACATTGCATTAACTACGTGCTAAGGGTAAATGATATTTATTTTTCTCAACGGATTGAAATAAAGCCGTTTAAAATATAATAAACGGATCAGAATTTTTCTTCATTCAAGGATATATATATATATATATATAAAACATGAATAACAAGCGAATTAGACTTCTTTCTTAATTAGCGTAAGTAATTATTTTCAGAACTTACTATATATAAAAGATATATATGTGCAGATATAAAAAAAACGAGAACATAATTCCCACCAACCGTAACATAACATATACCTAAAAAATATTCACGTCATATAAACACATTCACATACGCTTTGTAAGTTTTTTTCACAACCATTTCTGGGCATCGTTTTTACGGTTCCATTCTTCCACGGTGGGTATAAACATTTCAAAACATACCTGTTGCAGCATTCCGAAAAGTAAAAGATTCAAGATCCTTCGCCAGCCGTGTCATGAAGTGAAGAAGATCAAGAAGAAGAATGACAAAATTATTCATGTGTTCATAATTTTAGTTGAGATGGAGTTTTTGAGATATAGTTGCCATCATTTCTCTTAAAGTAGAAATATTTATCAGATGTCAGACTGCTCTTGCTCATCAATCAAAGAAGTTTAAAGTCTTGTTGTAAAGCTTCGTTTCTTTTCCAACTTAACGGTTACTAGCTGGCTATCAGGAATTGAGATGTCCGGAAGGTCGGGTCTTAGTAGAAATCGATGACTTACCATGCCACTGAGACCCAATTCCAGGATAATGTATATTTGTGTGTCACTAAAACAATTAGGATTATCGTTTTCAGAACCTTTGACATCGTTACAATCTTCTTCTTGGGTTAATGCAACGGGCTTATTATAAAAAAAACTTTAGACCAATTCTCAAACCACACCTATCGACATTTTGATGTGGCAAACTCGATATCAAAAGACATGCGCACTGTAACATAAAATCCCTATTTCAAACACGATCATCCTTTTTTTTTTGTTATTCATAACAGTTTGTCGAACATCAGTCACGGCCAACAAGGAGCCAAAGTACTGAAACAAATTTTCGATCGTGATATTCTTAAATATTGAATCAAATAAAAATATTAACTTGTTCCGACACATGGGAGGAGCATTGAGCTTTTCACATATATACGCTTTGAGGTCTCGCATGTACCTTTCTATGCTTTACAAACTCTTGAGAAACCTGTGACACACGTCTTTTGGTATCTACATAATGATTCGAGTTTTTAGTTTCAGAAATTTCGTACTTGTTTTTGTATTTTCCATAGCTAAAGCTGGAGCACAATTTTGCGATTTTTATTTTTCTTTTATTAGGGGTTGGCAATGAAAATAGGTTAACTACTCCGAAAAAGGTTAAACTACCTTGCCAACATATGCGCCATGAATATCTCCCGATTTTCCCAAAATTATATCGGAATCTTTCATTTCAGTCGAAGATGTTTAGTAAAACATGACTGCCCCCAAGACCGTCTGCATCATTTTCTTTCAATGTGTTTTACGAGCATACGCGAATCATCTCAATTATTAGTCCCGGCCTGTCTTCTGCCGAATTCTAACACATAGAAGGCCATATCACACCCACCTCAGGGAACTAACCCAACCGCGAAACATATTAAAGGGGCAACAGATGGAGATGCCTCTCAAAATTCACTCAAGAAAAATATCACCGTTTTACGGCGGGATTTACGTACGACGTTAATTTTGGCTTTAATTGTTGTAATCCTTCGGAAACGTGGATTTCACAAAAAGAGAGAAGTCAGGACACCTTCACCATTACCGCTAGCTGTGAACAAAGTGCAAGATTTAGATGATCATTTTGTGTATCATCAAAGCGTAGGATGTTAGGTTTTTTGTTTATTTTACTATTTATAGTTTGCTTTTTACTCAACGGTCGTGGGTTCGAATCTCAAGTGCGGCAGAATTTTTAATAAACGCCGAAAGCCTTAGATGCTAGTGCTTTAAGACTTTAGTCTTGTAATTTATTCTCTGGCTAAATTTATAATAATAATAATAATGGTTTGGTTTTGGCTTTTGAGTTTGTGTGTATCTGAACGTCGGCACATGTACATGAAAAGTCGGCTGCCTACGTGGCCAAAACTTGTTGCAATTTTGCTGATATTGTGGCTAATTGTACCTGAAATTGGTTTTCTCACAATTGCGAATGAAACAGTGCATCGACTGTTTGGGAATTGGGAATTCATTCTAAAGACAAACCAATACAAGTATATTTATATTAACTGACTAATAGATAAAACAAAAATAAATAAATTGAATTTAGTTCAATCTTCTTTTAAAATGTTAAGCTTAAACCAAAAAAAAATCACTCATACATTTATACTAAAGAGGCAATTAATTAAAAATGGCGAATTTTATCCATTTGTTTGATTTTCTGACAGAGCTTCTTTCCATAAACCTTATTGTGTATTTCTCTTTCTTATGTTTTAAAGATCCGGAACGGAATTTTCAAACTTAGCTTTCTTGTTATATTTTAAGACCCAAAACGGATTTTTCAAACTGTAACCAGAACGGACCACAATTTTCAAACTGTGATTATTTCGTATTTTTTTGCTCACAATTTCAAAGCGTTTTGCCATTTATTGAAAGCAACTCTGTTCTCTCTCTATTCTCAAGAAATGGTTTTTTTTTTTTTATAAAACTTGTAAAGGAAAAAACCAGCTAAAGGTTTTTTGTAGAAACAAACACATTCTTACGAGTTGGTGAAGAAGTTCATACAAAATTGAAAGAAATACTGAGAAAAATTGGGAAAAATAAAAAAATATTTTAAGTAACATTCTCTAAATTGAAGATTTTTGTTAAAAATACTGAAAACATAAATGTTTAGTTTTAATATATATTTTATTCAGATTTTGTATTCACATAATATCATAACGTATTGTAAGTTATATGTAGATTTCATGTTTTCGGTTTATCCGAAATATAATGTCGACGTACTTTGAAATTATATATGTTTCTCTGGTTGTTCATCTATGCAGTTCTTTTTATTACTGACCGCAGTCAATAAGTACTCGTTGCAATTCAATCCAAAGTGTGTCATCTTTTTGTTTATTTTCTTTTCTTTGCTTATGTTGCATTTTTGGATGACATAATTTTAAATTGTTATATTTTCCAAAATTAGCAAAACATAAGTTGGATATTGTAACTATCAAGTTGCCCCTTTGTTGCAAGTGCCGAGGGGCATAACATAAAGTCAAGGTGATTTAGATTGGATGCAACATTCAAGCTAAGTAAACGGTGTTACTTTGGTCTCTAAATTGAAGAAATTAATCAAATTAAAATTGAGTATAAAATCAATTTACACAATCTATATATCTATATATTGTATTGGAAAAAATATATATATCATGTATTGAAGAGAAGACCAATCTAAGAATCCTATAATTCGCTTAGTAATTCTTCAGTGTCTCTTTAGTTCCTAGCAATTGTTATATGTGTAAATCTCTTTGGAAATACTGGCATCTAATTTTAATGATTGAACGCGCGAATAAATAAATGAGTGAATGAGTGAATGTGTGAATGATTGAATGAAAGATTGAATATAGGAAAGAATGAATCAATGAACGAGTGACTGAATGATTGAACGCGTGAACGAGTCAATGCATGCGTAAATGAACAAATTAATTAATTTAGTTAATAAATGAATCAATTATTGAACGAATGAAGTCAGCATAGTAGAAAAGTTAGCAAAAGCTATCACGTAAACATTGGAAGAAACGTGGGTTAGCAAGGCTAATTCTTAACAGCCAAGGGGAGGTACTTGGGTTATAATCTGTTTTCGAAACTAGTAGAGAGACCATGATTAAACATAAAATAAAATGACATTTCATATTTTGTTAGAGCTCGTGAACAGCAAATGTTGAATGACCCCATCCCCGAAATTAGGTGTAGAAGACTGGAAACTGTTCTTCTTCATTTTTACAGTCACTAAATTTGATTTTCAGAAATTTCAGAAAAATTACATTCAATTTTTACAAATTCTACGAGAGAATGTTTATATGAGAAGAAATCATATGTATTTTTTCTCGTCAAATCATGCATTTTTTCTCATACACAGTGATTCACATGAGTTCTTGAAGTCTCTAATTAGTGCACCCGAGTCAATGGACATACAAAACTAGTTTAACCTACTTAAAGGTATATTGTGCGCTTTGATAACGGTCTCATTTAATAACATCTTCGCTTCTCGTACAGAATTGGAGCTTTGGCCTATAATGACAATTTGACTCTTTTGGGAGTACATTTAACTAATTTTTATTCTTATTATATATAATTTTTTTTCTCTTGATAAAACACGCGTTAGCTGCTTTTGGCCTCATGTACGCAAAATGATTATCGTCCCTTTTGTTGCTCAACAGATAACCATTCAGCCAGTCGTTTGCAAAGTGCGTTCGTAAATTTCGTGGTCTGGCGATTCAGCCTTTAAATGCCAGTTTTGAGGTAGAGCACGTTTCAACATTGATATTTTCTACTTTTTCTCGTTAGCATTTCTGTTGCCAGTAATTAAGGATGTCTTAAAATTGCACTTCGCCCCCTCATTTTCGAATTGACATCCACGCCTTTTTTCAGAAATTGTTGATGAAACCGTTCAAAGTAATCCTTTTTGTGTTTAGCATCGTAGCACATCAAGCATATTCCTTCAAATGATTGATCCTCAATGAAATTAGGTGAACATCATTTGCCATTTAAAAGACCATAACATGAAAATGGCCAGCGTTTGAAATTGATAGCTGCTTCCACATCGGTTTTGACTACTTGCTTTACATCGCGGTCCTCGCTGCGACATTCCAATGCTGACTTAATTTTCGTTTTAAAGTTATTTAATGAGAATAACAGTGCAGTGACGTCGACGTGAGAAGATTCTGAAGGAGGATTGAAACGTTTACTTTTTTGGCGCAGTTGACATCTTTTCTTGTTGAATTCGATATTGCAGGAATTGCACGAAAGCACGAGCTATGGGACGATATTGTTTCCACTAGCTTGCAGAAAGGCACTGTTTCGAAAGTTTTTCCCGACATGTAGTTTTCAATATTTTCCCCATAACCTACAGTCAAGCTCAACGTGCGATTTAAATTTTCGTTGCTGTTGGCTAAACCACTAACCAGTTGATTTTCTTTAAGACCTCTTTCTTTGTCATCAACTAATTTCAAAGTAGTTATCGTAAAATCGGAAGGCAATGTTGATGCATCAGTATCGATTGATTGCTGATGGCTGCAACTTAAATAATTCTCAAAATTTTATTGATTTTCTCTATGAGCTAATTAGATGAGTCATCTTTTTTACTACTTTTCGACATTTTAAAGTAAATCTCACACAAAATTTTTTCTTTTTCTGCATGTGAGGTGATTTGCCTTGTTAATTAAAAAAGGTTCAATAAGAACCCCACGCTCTTCGTTCGAACCTTAACACATTTGGCGGTTAAATGGATTGCATTTGCCGAATGAAACGTCACTTGTTGTCATCTACAATTATCTCATCCTAAAAATGAGTTTTATAACAAATAACTTTCATATATATCTATAAGCTAGTTTTCAGAATATCATTTTTCATTAGAGGAACAGTTTCAAAAAAAACAATTATGGTTTAAAATTCTTCCTTAGATTTTCTTTCCATTTCAGTTCATTTTTCATTATTTTACAATTTCTTCTTCTTCTACTGTTATTCAGCAAATCAAAATCAAAATCAAAAGATTTGTTCTGATGTGTAAAAAAGACGCAATGTGAATACAAACTATGATCAAAATACCATCTACCAAACGGCACACTTGCATGAGTTATGATCAAAATACCACCTACAAGCGGCACACTTACATATTTTGCATATAACTGTTATTTTTTATTTACTTTACTATTTCTTCGTATTTCGTAATTAAACTATATTTGATTAATGTCTTGTTAATTTTGCGCCACGTTTTTTTTTAAACAATTCACTATTTTTACTGTATAAGAAGAAGGGCAAGAAGTTTTACTTGCCAGTATTTTGGGTTTCGCTTTGAAATGTAGGTTTCGCTTTGAAGTGTAGGTTTCGCTTTGAAATGTAGGTTTCGCTTTCAGTTTCATGTTCTAATTCCAAGTTTTTATAAGTTTGGTAACATCGGAAGTAAAATGTTCCTATTAAATGACTACGAGTTAGAAAATTTGCTAAATTTACAAACCTATTTCGCTTATGTGCCGTTATTTATTACAATTTGAAAACGAAACAAAGAAAATTAATGTTTACAAGGCCGAGACCCATTTCATTTTACGGTAGGCGTGTAAAATGATATAAAATAAACAAATTTAATATTTTTAGGAGATAAGTTATAATAAATAAATGCAAAATTAAAAAATATATGAAGAGAAAATAAAGAATAAAAACATGTTTTTTTTAGACTGCCTCACTTGAGGTAGGGTGTATTAGGCTTGCGCGCACGTATGTAACACCCGCAAGGACTTAAGCTAGACCTAATTTTTATTATACCCATCGATTCAGAGAATTATTCGGTCTGTCCATCTGTCTGTTCGTCTAATCTCTTCACCGAAATATGTATTCAAGGTACAGATCCCAATTTTTGAGACATTTTGATGCAATTTGGTATACTGAAGTGCTATGACTCCAGGATAAACGCTATTAAAAGGAGTTCGGATCGGTCGATCACTTCTAACATAACGCCTTATTTTAAAAGGCATATACAAAGAATTGTAGGGTGGTATATGGTACTTAATAGTAATCTTTGACCCACGATAGCGCTTTTACTTGTTAAATATTATGGAATTTATTAAACGAATATATATGTCTAGAGAGAATGCATAGAAACAAAAAATTACAATAATAATAACATAATCTCTGTAAAATATACACCATCATTTTGGCATTCCGCATCGTAACTGAAAAGAAATTTACTTAGAACAGCGGTTAACTAAACGACTTGTTTTAAGTTCCTCGCCAGACTCATTAACGCAAGTCTAGCGATCCAAACTTCTTAATGACTGTCAGTCGGAGTCTAACAGAGAGAGAGAGACTATGTTACGGAAAGAATACAGACTTTTCAAAACAAACGGCTTAGACGGTGCATAGGTCTCCCCTGCTCGACTCCCGTTCCCATTCTTAAAGTTATATCTAATGAGATGCCGATCTTTGACAGCTAAAGAAATTCTGAAAGTACAAATTTTCAGACCGTCGGTTTTTCGGATGATAGCCCCCAGAGCATGTGAAGCGAAATTACTATTTAAAATGTTAGCGTATTTTCGGCGAAGTCAAATCTGTTCCAGTCTGGAGATTTGTGAAAAGTAGAAATTTTAGTCAATAATCCCCCGAAAGCCGCCTTCCGTCTAATTCGAAATAATATCATTTACGTCCGGAACGACACATGTCGAGCAGATTCATATGCAATTATACATATCACAAAGTTTATTTAAGGATGATCTAACGGGCGTCATCCGATATAGAAATATGAAGCAATATGAATCTAAGAACTGAGTTGTACTTGTGCTTTAGTCAAAAAACTTGCCAGAGTACGCAGTTAACTTTGCAGTTTCTTGTTCTTACCTTTCACTAGGCCGGAAGGAGCAGGTTCTGAAAAATGTTCTTATGAACTCTATGCATTTATACGAACACAGCCACTTTTTCCCTCTAACGTTAAACGCTTTTACTGGCATTTTTTGCAAGAAAACCCTATGCGTACATATATCCTGTTTTCAGATGGTGTACACAAATATAAAAAATTTATATTCAAGTTTTTCCCAAGATTTTAAAATCCATACCGGTTCGTGCACGAGTCAATTCAAAGGAAAAGTGCTATTCTTATAGAAAATTTCTAGATGATTCTGTGCGCTTTTACCAAAGTATTGTTCTAGGTTATAAGTTTATCCGAATACGAAAGAGTCGCGACTATCGCGTGAGTGTTCGCGGGTTCAAATATTATTACTTCAGCCGTAGCTATATAGTGACTAGGGAGAGTAGTCGCGACAAATACGACGTAGTCTAACTGTAGCAATGCCTTTTACCTTCAATAGGGAACTGTTTGTCAGGTGATGTTTTCCACTTCTCACAACTACCACGGATTATTTTCTATACTATATTTTATATTTTTATTTCTCTGCTCGTTACATTTCGAAGTCAAGTATGCCGTTTAACTGGCGGAGATCATGGATATATGGATTGTTCAAATTCTCCTACTTTATATGGTATGTCGACGGCAGTCTGTACCTATGAGAGCGAAAACATAGTAATGTTGTTACAAACCGCGCGTTACCTTTTGATTATTGAAGCAGACTTAGCCCCAACTAAAGGGAAGTAATTTTACGTAAGATGAGTAATTTCTTCATTTATTCTATAATCAATTTTAAAATATTTTATACGTATATTGATAATTTCTTAATGATCTTTAATTAATAATACCCCTTAAGAGACATTTTTGGTTGAACAAAATGGAAGAAGAGAAGTGTTGCTACTAAAAACATAATGAAAATAAGAATATAAGAAAGAAGGTAATTCTGATTGAAGTCTAAGCTTAATCTCCATCTACAGTTTTTTTGATAAAAAAAAAACAACATTCTACAACTCTTTTCGAGCACAAATATGTACCCATATGAAGCAACATGTAAGCGTATAGAGCAATTGCTAAAAAGCACTCCAAAGCAAAAGCAAACCTCACCTAACATAATTCAAGCGATAATAAAATATGAAGAGAGCCAGAATGCAAAATAAATAATAATCAGGGGTCTTAATGTACGGTGACATCATCATTTTCTGAATGCTCACTTTCGGCAGACAATTCTTCATCCTCTGGTACTACAAGCATTGGCTCTTCTATTCCGTAAAAATTTTTCATTTTCTCACACAATTCTATATTCAATGAGCAAATTGCCTGCGTAGTTTCAGTCCTATTTTTTACTTCGTCCGAATTTGCGACCCGAATTTGCGGATACGAATCATCACCTCGTTCGATAGCAATGTTACCGTCTCGAGCCAAAAAAGAGATTTGAAACGCATTTTCCACAGTATTCATAAAATTTTCGGGATCAATGATCAACTTATAGAAAGGTATTGGTTGACAATTGTTTGCTTTATATAAATCGTTCACTTGTTTCAATATTATATTGATTTTTTCAGCACCGCGATCTTTCCGTTTTAATTTGCCTATAACGTCTGGACGTTTTTCTTGCGTTAATGCTTTTGGACGACGTTTTTGACGTTCCTTAGTTAAACGCTCTCTGGGCTCAATATCAGCCGCGCCTAGCATACTCGATTTTGTGTAAACGGCCTTATTGACTTCCATAGCGATATTAGCTAAAACATCCCAATCACTTTTCCCACTTCGATTAATAAAAGAATTTATTGCATGAGCGTAAGCGGCATCGTTGAATTCCGAACTTTCAACCAACACTTTCGATATCACCTCGTGGAAACCTTTCAAAACGTGAGCATCCATTAGTATTTCAGCATTGTTATTATGCGAATCCTTAATTGCTGTAGCATTTTCCTCATGAATCTCATTATTAATTTCAATATTTCGTTGTAGTTTCACCAAATCATTGACTGAGAAGTTATGATCAATGTCGTTCTGTTTCTTTAAATCATTTAGCAATTCCGTATAACGTCGTTTTCGCTCAGTCGATTGTTGCGAAGATATATCCATTTTTCGTTAATTTTATCTCAATTTTTTGTTTAATAACAGCACGCGCGGGGTTATATGCGTTTGACTTGTTTAGTGCGTAATCATATGGTTTGAAAGAAAAACCTACCATATGGTAAAGTTTAGCTTATATAAGCATCGAAGAGGTGGGAAAATGTGTTTAAAAATCAAATAATTTTTCGGGCATGTTAACTACAATTAGTATTATATTTATGATTACTTGCGGTAATAATTAATAAAAATATACGTACGCATATTCGCTCCTTTACCTGTCTTTACAAGGCCTTGCATAAGCAATTAACCATTTCCTCGTCACTACTATTCAACTGTCATCATGTTCACTTTCCTCAGTTTCCTCTCCAAATACGGCATTATGATATTTTACTCTCCCTGTCTTTGCACTCCATTGTTGTATCGATATTCTCTGTCCCTTGGTCAATGTGTTTACGTTAATTTTTATCTCATCATTTTCATTTACGCTAATTAATGGTGACATGTAGCAATAAATTTATTTAGACGACATTTTGTGCATCCACCAGCGAATGACGGAGCATATATTGCCTAAACGTTTGCAACGCTCAGAAGGAGATTTCAGAGTCTAAACCGATTTAAGCTTGTCCATCTCTGCAATGTCTGCTGTAAACATTCTTCTGGCCGCAAAAGTGAAGTGGAAGTTCTTACAAGCACGTTGGTGTTCAAAATGGGCCAAATCGGCCAAAAGACACGCCTGTAGTATGTAAATTGAGGACATCTCTGTTTCTCAAAAGAAATAAAAAGTTGGTTTTTGCTCGTCGCTCATAAACTATATCAAATAAATCTATAAAAACTTGAACGCATATTCTATGGGCGATTCTCTACTGCCTGTCCAAAAATAGAAAAAATCCGCAACACCTACTCAATTTTATAGGACTTTATAAATACATTTTTTCTTTCAAAACTTTTATAACGTGTCAAGTTTGGAAAGCGCATCAGCAAGTCTGTCCTTTCATCCGTCCATCTGCTCGTAAGTGCGAGCGTGTAAAGCCTGTGGAAACATTCCCCCGTTCGCAAAAATGAAGATATCGCTTACAAATTTCAAAATGATCCAAACTTTCCAAAGAACACGCCCACAACGCCCACACGTCTATGTAACAAAAAGTGTGAGCACATTTCTTTCCCCCGTTTTTCGCTTGTTCTATTCCAAAAATTTAAAAAATCACATCTTGATCGCAATCAAACAATGTTTTGTGATTGTGCCGCACTCTTTATAAATTTTTCCAGCCCAGGGAAGTATACGTGATAATCTTTTGCTATGAGTATATTTCCCAAAAGTCCGTCTGTACCAATATGTACATGCATTGGTAACTTTTGACTTGGCTTCAACAGTAGTGTCGTTTAGTATTAGTAGAATTAGGATAGTTTTGTTTTCATAACGAGTTGCTGGCAAAGTTTGTATACCACCCCTACTGTCAAAATTGGGGGACTTGTTTCAAAAATCGCAAATTGCATGACAAAATATCTTTTGTAAGTATGAAAAGAGAATTCTTACTCATAACCGGACAAACATTCGGTGTATATGTGATAGGTGATAAAAGAAGAATTTTTTTTATATTTTCATGCAATTTCCCAATCCAGCAGTAACCGAGTTCATAGTGTTATCAGTAAAAAGTTGTTTGTGCAATCGTTTTACAATAAAATTTAATAATAATTTTCTATATTTGGCCGAAGGCGAAACTTGACGTCTCCCTACAAAAGCAGACAAAGCATTCAATAAAAGATAAAATTTGAAACTTATTTTATAAACATTCGTAAACATTCGTAGGTTGCAAGGTTTATTGCAAGAGCTATTATTATTTATTCTTTTGCTGAAAGAACTTGTTTTCATCTGTATTCTTTGTTCTTTGTTGCTGCTGAACCTAAAAAAGTGATGACGCAGAGCTTAGTGAAGGAGGGATTATTTATACTAACCAGGCTTTTTTTTCACGTCATTTAGAAATATTTCATAAGATTTCTTAGTGGAATTTTTATTAAATTAGTAACTTAATAGTACACTTTAGTGATAAAGAAATCAATATTTTGAAAATTGACAGTAAAACTTTAAAGAAAATGTAAGTGAAAGCAACGAGTAATACAAAAGTGTTACTTAGCTTCAGCAAAACCTACGCGATCGTTACCCATATCAAATTCAGTATAATATTTACCAATGAAAACGTCACCCAATATCCATATTGGTCCATTCGGCGGCGGTATATCGATACCCATAAAACCAGAAAGGCATATTGTTTTACCCATTTGGGCTATGCGCAATATATAGTCTTTGCCTTCTAGCTCAAATGTTTTGCCACCCAATACAAATCTGATAACAGGCAATTTTGGAATATTTTCACAAGCTACCATATACTGCCCTCCCATTATAGGCGTGCCACCAATAGCCTTGTTAATCGACGTGGCTTCACTTGGTGGCAAAGCTATTAAGGAAGTTCCGGTATCGGCTATTACTTGACAGCCTCCCTGACACAAATTCAAATTACCCATAGAAGCAGAGTCCATTTTTATTTGCCAATAGGCTTTGCGTGTTACGGGCAGATAGGTAAATTCGCCTTTGTAATGATTGGGATCGGAACCGCCAAAGATAATTTCACCACCCTCCGGAGCTTTGGGATCACGGTTAAGATAGAATGAAAACACTGGCTGTGAAATCAATCCTTGCTCGTACATTTGATAGAATGGAGGTTTGACACCATCCACAGCAATTGAACTGTATCCCAAGCCCAATATACCATCAAATTTAGCCCCGATGAAAACTAAACCAGGTTCACTTAAAGCTTCGGCAAAAGTTTGTCCCTCTATACCTAAACCAGCAATATTTACTGTGTCAGTAGACAAATAGCCAGACAGACTTCCAGAACCGTAATGTATGGCAAATTCAGTGCCGTTCTTCTTATAACTGCTAGATTTGTTAGCATCGTACTTGTTGTGCATTAAGCACGCAATGTTGGTAAAATAGCATTGCTTTGAAGGAACCCATAAATTTGAAGAACCAGTATCGAAAACCACTTTGAAATCTTGACTTGGAGTACCAATTGAGATGGGGCCATAATACTGTGCATCCAGATAATTGGATAGCGGTTCAGGTCGAACGTCGTTAGCACTTCCATATTTCAGACGCAGTTGCTGTAACTCTGTGCCAACTTCATGAAAATAGTTACGAGCAGTTTTAATACGTGTAAGCGGTACTCGTATGAATTTCTCTTCTTTAACGGCATGGAATCCTTGCAGGAGGACTGACGCCTCGAACAGCAAAAATAATATATATTTGATCATCTAAAATTTAAAAAAAAAGCGATTATTAAATTAGCACAAATTTAGTATAGCTGCATCAGGTAATTAATTTAGCAAATCATTTCTTTTTTATTTGCACCATTCTGTCTTCTTTGTCGTAACACTTACCTTTTGAAGTCAATAAAAAGCTTTACGCCTTCCTTGCTGAGATATGAATAACAATGAATTTACAGAATCTTTCGATTTTACTTAAAATTACTAATTAATTAAAAAAGAACTGCGTATACTGTCACTTTTAAATTACTTGCATGAAAAAAAGCAAACGGAACAAACGAAACCGGACTCTTTAACCATACAATTTTATTCTGCTGAGAATAAAATTCTATTCCTGAGAGTAAAATTGACTTTCCTGCACATTTATTATGAAAAATGACTAAAAACTTATTTTTGCAAAGATTCTCAAAATAATTATAATGAAACGATATGTAAATAACAAACTAGCGCGAAACGCAAGAAACAGATCAGAACAGAACAGAACTGTGCAACGAAAGAATATTAAATGTTTAATTTTTTTTGGAAATTGCGTTTTCTCTTAAAGTATGCCATTGTAATGTATTCTTAATAGTAATTTATATAACTTCACTGGTTATGTGCGATAGATATGTAGGACCGGGTTTTTCAAGTCAACAACTAACAAAGAACTGCAAATTTGGCTAACCTAAAAAAAAATGTGTAAAAACTTAAGAAGTAAGAAAAACATAGGGAAGTATATTCCCATTACAAAAACTAATATTTTTTTCAACTATTCAAAGTAATAATGTCGAAATTCATAGTTAAAACATATTGAACGATTTAGTTGATTAAAGCGATATATTCACTTTCTTAATGAAAACGGTTAATTCCATGAGAATTAATTTAGTTGCTTTGGTAAAGAGTCTAATTTCGCGTTTAGAACCCTGCATCGAAAAAACGATTAGCTTTTATCCAGAGATTATTCACCGCCACTAAAAAGAATGAATCCGCAAATTTAATTAAGAAATTATCTGCATATTGAGAAATATGAGTTTTGCCGTCTTGAAAATCATGCTAATTAGCTGTAAATAAATTGAAGACTCAAGCAACTGCCTTGTTGAATACCACCGTATACTTCACCTTTGTCTGTAATCATAATAACGCACGTTTGCATAAAAAGTTTGGCACTTACAGATGTATTTGAAGAAAAATTGAAAGGTTTAACAGAATGTTACCAAGCTTCAAGTTAACACAATCATGATCTTTGCTAATATCCAGGGAAAGCATAATAACCATTTTACGAGCTTTCTTTAGATTAGCTATGAGAAAAGATAGTTCATTAACGCACATATTCGTAGGTTTGTGCTTTTGATACGCATAAGAACGAGCTGGAATAATGTTCCCAGTTTTCCAAGAATCCGTTAGTCTATTCTTAACCATAATCTTTATGAATAAAGATATTAGCGAAATGGTAAAGTTGCTAAAATCGCTTAAGTCTTAGGAATTGGAACAAGTTTGATGCTTAGCAAATCCAAGGGTACAAAGTTCATAGACCAGTAGTTATGAATTGGATGCAACGAGATAGTCTAGGTTCTCCCAGACAGTGTCCTGACTATACCATGCTTGACTTCGTGTAAGAAGAAAAGTAACCTAGTGAAAAGAATTGAAGGTATTGTCCTCTGATTAACAGTTGGAATACAGCTATTGAGTATATCTAAGTCGCTTTTAATATCATGACTAAATTGTCGATGACCTTTGAGATAATCGCAGAAAAACCCGAGTTGCGATTGCCACACAAATCTTTAATCATGACGGCTTTATGTGTTCTTTCCCCCTTTCTAAGTGCGGAACTCTATTCCTTAAGTGATTTGATATATTCAATGAAGTTGGCTGGATTAGCGTATTCACTCATTTCTTTCCTTGTAGCTTGGTATTTACGGAAGCCTGTTGACAGCGAAGAGTTCCAGTTAGGTTTAGGAGAGAAAGATTCAATATCAGAAAAGTTTGTTCTGGCGGACTTGATCCCAGATTGAAAAGCACTTTGAATTGATGATAAATCGGATGGAACGTCAACTTTAGACGAACGGTCCATTAGGAATTTGCACGAAATTAAATTTTCTTTTTTTGTATAGGACTGTGCCAACTTTGAAATAAAATGGGATAGCGCTGACTTTTGCCAATTGAGACATTGGTCGTGTTCCAGTTGAATGACCAAATAGTTGAATTAGAGGAAGTTAGATCCAAGACACTGCTCGCCGTGCGACTACTCCGATTACAGTGAAAAGTAGGATTACCATTATTTAAGACTTTAAAACTACTCGCCTTGATGTCATTTACAAGAATATTGCGTATTGATCGCCATATGCGCAATGTTTAGCATTGAAATCTCCAGCTAGAATCATATTTTGTTCACCATCAAGAAAGTCACATAATCTCTGAATTCGTCGCGAAAAGAAACACTGAGTGGGAAGTACCATGTTGTTATGAAAAGATTCGGTTTAAGATCCGTGGTTTTGACGATAATATTGCCAACAGCAGAATTATAGGGAATACGTCTGAACTTGACACCTTTCTGAACTAGTATACTAACGCCATCATACCTATCGTCAGGACATTTGGTGGCTGAATTATAATTAGTAATTTCAACTTCAAAAAAATCGGCATCTTTCAGGAAAACTTCACTTAAGATGCAACAATCAATGTTATTCGAGTTCAACTAAAAATATAAAAATTAAAAGTCACGCCGAACACTTTGTAGATTCTAAGCACTCATGGGACGTATACATTCTTTAGTCGCAGAGATAAACCTTTCCACTTCCGAAGAACGCAAATCGTTGTTAGAAATCACAATCCGTTGGGATCTTGTTACAGTCGGCTTTGGGGGTGAACTGGGAGAAGACTTAGAAATAAAAGATTTCCTTTAAACGACAGCATTAAATTTCTTCTATGTAATTTTCTATTCATTTCATTTCACATGCTTGTTATTGTTTGTAGAAAACTAATAAACGTCAACTTGGTTCTCATTTTTTACGTTTCGTTCAGTTATTAATGCATGACTATGATACCTGATTAGCCTCTTGGCGATAACCAATTGTCTCTTTAAAAAGCCAGCGATAATCACGGCGATGATCGCCTGCTTACATGATCACCCCCTGGAATTATCTTTTCATGCAGCAGTACACATTAGAGACTACTCTCGAAATGCATAAGATTCTCGATTACATTAGACATAACCTGTTTTATTCCTTTGCGCATTGAAAACGGCATAAGGTATATATTTTATTGAAATTTGGTTGATGAAAATTGATCAATTAATAAACGGCCGCAAACAAATAGATACAAATAGAAACTTTTAGAAAATGATTACAAAACTGATCATAATCGCGCGTCTATTCACATGCACCATATTTGGCAACTTATTAAAACGAACAATGCACTTTCGAGAAAAGAAATATTTTTCTTCTCTAAAAAAATCATTATCTAATACTTTGATTTATTATTTCGGCGTTAAACAAAAAAAATTTTAACTTATTTATAGATAAATAAGTTGCCAGACATAAACATAATGCTTTTACTTCTGGCGGCATTGACACAACTGCAGCCAACTTTGCTTTGAAGAAGAACAAGCAATTTTTACTAGCACATTTTTCTTTGGAAGGTAAAGTAAATTTTGTTCTCAGTAAAGCCAGAAACATGGCAAGAATGTGCAGCAAAGTAAGTTTTATAATAGAATCTTATTGAGCACGTGGTACGTAGGTAAGATTGCCGAAACGTGCCATTGAAAACAATACGGAAATAAAATAAAATAATAAACATAATAATAAATTCTCGTAAGTAAGATTGCAAGGAAAGTAGACTAATATAAATAACACGTTGGTTTTATAAATAGTAAAGAAATTCCAGCTAATTTAAAATGCAGGGAAATAATCTAATTTGTAGGTTTAAAGAAAGTTGAACCTTGGTCCCATTTCCATCCAACAACCCAAAAAAGAAAGTTGAATTGGTTAGAACTGGTGATACAACCAAAACTATTTGCCTTGAATGCATCAGGATTATTAATATGATTTAGAAATGATGCGTGCACTAAAACTTACAAACTAAAAGATTATCGGGTTAGGCTTTTACTGTTACATCTCCTTAACTAAAAATGTGATGATTTTAGTTACCGCCCCAGGCTGAACGTTCGTGTGGACTGGGTTTATTCTGATAAAAGATTGTGCTAATATATGCAAAGCAATTCTGTTTCTATATTAATTTATTTAAAATTACCGCTCTTTCCTTTTAGATAAAGAAGCAAAGTGGACTATTAAGCGACACACGCTATAAAACCTCTACATCTACACAAACAATGTTGAGGTTAGTTTTTGGTATTTCATTTACTTCGCAACCACAAAGTGATGATTTTAGTTACCGCCCCAGGCTGAACGTTCGTGTGGACTGGGTTTATTCTGATAAAAGATTATGCGAATATATGCAAAGCAGTTCTGTTTTTATATTAATTGATTTAAAATTTCCCTTCTTTTCTCTCTTACAGACAAAGGAACAAAGTGACCTTCTAAGCGACACCTGCTATAAAATCCCTGCATCTACACAAACAATGTTGAGGTTAGTTTTTGGCTTTGCATTTTCTTCGTAACCACGAAGTGATGATATTAGTTACCGCCCCAGTCTGAACGTTCGTGTGGACTGGGTTTATTCTGATAATTTGTATGAAGACATGCAATGAAATTTTCCTGTTTTAATCGACTTGAAATGATCATTTATTTTTTATTTTTTGCTTTTAGATGAATGAATAAACTGAGGAGCTTTTCTTAGCGACGTTTAAGCCAAACGAGCAAATGGAAATTACATTTCACATCAATCGTAAGTTTTCCATTGCTCATTTCAAATTTAAAAAGTGAAGATTTTTATATATGATGATCAACTTGGACAAGCATATAACTGAATATTTTTATGTTGACTATCTTCGTCTGATTAGCATTTTTAAAAATATTCAAAAGAAAAGGAGATTGCACTTTATGTACAACAAACTCTCTTATTACAGGAACAAGAAAGTCTCTACTGGCGTTTGTTTGATTGATGCTTCCAAAGAAAAAGTTTTAAATAACTTAACCGAGTTTCATTGGTTTAAACTGAAAGGTGCGTGTGGGCCATGCATTTAAAACTTGGCTACAATTTAAGATCAATGATGAATTATTTAGTTATCCCTGTCATAAAATCAAAATTGATGACATTATTACACTGATAAATTTTTATTATTAGCAAAACTTTGTCCATAGCAAAGCTGAACGCATAATCTTTATTTTTCGCCGCAGGTCCTATTTGCTCTTCAATGCATGGAAAAATAGTAATCAAATGTGGCGAGGGCGTGCTATGTAAATGCGGGCGGAGAGAGAAGTATATTTTATATATCATCTTATACAATGATTAATTCATTCATCATTCAATGAATGATGACGTGCGGAGGGTGATGAAAATAAATAATATAAAAATAAAATATTTTATTAAATATTTTATTAAAATATTTTTTTATTAATTTTTTATATATCTCTTGGTTTTCAAGTGTAAAAATTGTGAAAATTTAATATACTATTTATGCCTTTTGTTAAGAAAAATAAAAACTAAAATGAATTGGCAATTGAGTAAAACTTTTATTCATAACTTTAAACCCAAGCGTTTCTATACTTTTCGGTAAATCAGAACGAAATGTTTATTATGAGTAAAACTTGCTTTACCAATTTTAGTTATGAAAGTGTGTAGTGCTGCTTAAATTTGTCGTTTACAGATAAATCCAGAATTTTCATCTATCTACATATGAGCACACGTGAAATGAAAACATTGCAACAACTTTTAGATATATTTAAAAAAACATCCAAATAATGGACAAGCAAAAAATGAAATACTATCCACGTGCACACAGCAAGATAAACATATAACAGAATGCATAGATAATTCTGTTTAATTGTAAACGGAGAGTAGCATCTTCGTGCATCATCGTACTCCAACAACCAACACCAAACGGAATCAAACGAATACTCTGTTTCATAATGAAGTAAAGATTTTTTTATTTATTCACTTATTTAATTAACTTATTTAATTAATACTTGTAGAATGTATAGAGAAAAAGCTTTCCGTTGAAATTCGTGGTGATGATCTCTTCCTTTGTCATGCGAACACTTTGATGACAATATTTAGTGCTGAAATACTGCTTATCACGTGCGTGGTTAATTACGGGCGATGTCATAAAGCAAATGTTTATTACAAGTAAAACTTTTGCGCACACGATCTTGATTGAATGATATTTATCTGTCACCAAATATTTTCTCTTATAAAGTAAGAGCTAAAAACATCTGCCAACATTGAGAGAAAGTCCCAATATCTATCTTTACCAAAAACTACATTAAAAACATGCAAAATTTTGATAATGACAACTTTATTGTTAAGTAATGAGGATCCAACTTAGCGCCTTTCTCAAGCTTTTTTGAAGCATCTCGAATCAAATTTTGCAAGAAGACAACTGCACTTGCTTTATGATGGGTTATAAAATATATTTGATGTAAAAATAAACAACAAACAAATAAGATCATCTAAAATGGTGGTAAGGATACATATTTTGCATTCACAAGATTTTTTATTCCCGCGCTTTAGGGGTGTTTCGTGGCTCCTTACTTTATGATATCTTCGAAACAATTTGCATTAAATTCAAGCACTTGCAATAGCTGCAAAGGGGTAATGTTTCGAAACAACTTTGCCAACCCTCTGCGGTTTTTTGGACGAATAGGTGGGGGAGAGAAACGTTCTATTCAGGTTGATAAATATTGAAAATCGGTCCGTGCTCTTTCGATAATGTTAAGGGAAGATTTCAAATTCAGCGAAATTCTTTATCATTTTTGTTGGAAGTATGGGCGACTGTTATATTGGCATTGTTAGGTGGTAGCTTATAGACTTGCATATTTAGGTAAGAACGACGGACGGGATGTACGATCATTGTGGGCTCGATGCAAACGCGACCCAATTCAGATTAAGGCTGATTACGAGACAATGAATGTTTGTCTTAATTTGATAGATATTAACTTTCTTCCCAAGGACAGCAATTTAGTTAGTATTAAAACTGACATCGTCTCGACCGTTGAATCAAACGGAATTTCAACTAAGGGGAGTTCTACGTGTACGTAAATCGAAATAATACTTGACAAACACCAAAAACGGTACATTTATATTGAATTGCAATAACTCGAGAAATTGACGTTCCAACTCGTTCATATCTTCTACGGTTAACCGGACTTCATTCTCGATACACTCTCAAACAGCGACATATCAAGTAAGAGTGATGTGGTAGCCGCAGATTTAATAGAATGCGTGTTGGTATGTTTTACAAACATATGGTTACTACAATTTTTAACTACATTAATTTGTAAGACCAATACGCATTAAGTCGTCAAAAAACGTTTAAGGCAGACTTTGTAAAATTCGGTGTTGTTCTATCAATTATAACGGTTTCCGCTTTATTGGCTTGGTCCATCTCAGCTTAACATGCAAAAAGAAAAAAAAGCAGAGCGTCTTATAGGCTTGCATGTAACATTGGAATGAAATAATATATGTCCCCGCAACAAAATCAAATTGGAAAATCAAGCAGTAGTACTTAGCCTCTCTGTTTTCTGTTTAAAGAAGAAATTTCTTTTTTAATGCATTGAAAAACAAAAACAATATTGAAAGCAATTACTAACGTTTTGTAGTTGCGTGCTTTCACTAAGGCAATTGTTGCCTTGTCCTTTGAATTGGAAATTTCGCAAAGATTGCCAAAAAATATAAATATATAAATATTTGTAGAATTTTAAAGATAATACTATAAGATTCTACAAAAACTCCGTTCACAATAGTGAGCACAATCAGCTGATTTTACAGAACTGGCGTAATTTTTCATATAACGGGTTTAAAAAGTGCGCATAAGTAAATTTAGTGAAAAAACTGAGAGTCGTGAAAGTTTTATAAATTAAATTATATATATTATAAATTAAATCTGTTCAATAATTACGTGTACTAAAATGTTTTCCTATGATTTGCCCAACGGCGGTCTTCACACAAAAACCTTTGTAACAAAAGAAGGACAAATTAAATTCGATCCAGCCTTATACGAACAAAGGTACACAACAACTGTGCGCATTATTGAAGATCCGCGTTGGCGACAATCTCTAAAAAAGGTATTTACAAAAGTGGTCTTAAAACTCCCATGAGTCAAGCGTGTTATACATATGTTTAATCCCCGATAGGTTGTCGATTTTGGTTGTTCTGAAATGCGTCTTATACCGCTTCTGCGGCGTATACCGAAAGTGGAACATATCTTGGCAGTAAGTAGTACAAAAATTAATTCGAAAACGTAGATATTTGTAAGTATAAATCTAGGATGGCGTAGCCATCCGCCTGAGTGGCCGAGTAGGCAAGAGTCTCGACTAGCAACTCAATGGTCGTAACTACTTCAAGAAAAACTATAAACTTCATCAACAAATGCTATGCATTGTTTGTCGTTTTGCGTCCACACTTTAGCGATTACTTTTCATGCATGCGTGGAAGAAAATAAAAAACCAAATAATTTATAGTTCAGTACATGACTAAGAAAGCGAACGCAGTTTTATTATTATTATTTTTTTAATGCTTTGTTTTGAATTTTCTCGGAACTGTGCCGTGATGTGCACTTGATCACCGAAAAATAGACAATTAAGGCGTATTTACATTTCAAATTCCGCCGACTAGGCAAAAGTCTCGACTAGCAATTCAATGGTCATGGGTTTAAATGTAAAGTGCGGTAGAGTTTTTAATAAAGCCGAAAGCCTTGGATGCTATTACTCGAAGACTTTAGTATTACAATTTATTCTCTGGTTAAATTTATAGTAATAATAATAATAATAATAATAATAAAAAGTAAAAAAAAATCCCTTCATTCTCAAGTCAATTAAATTCCTTGGCGTATTAAAATATTCACCATACTGGCGTAAAAATCAAAAAAGGCAACCACTCGGCCATGACTGCATCTTCTATACTCTTCACCGCTATCATATAAATGACAAAAAAAATAAAAGAACTAAATTTTCATACTGTAAAATATTGGGCGGGTTTGGCTGATATTGTCTATCTTCGGAATAAAATTGGAAATTTGTATGGTGTATGTGTTGTACCCAATGAGTAACAAACAAAAAACAGGGAAAGCGAAAGTGTTCGCAGTTTTTGGTATACAGACGTGTGTGCGCGGTTTTTTGAAAAGTTTAGGTCACCTCTTAATTTTTTTTTGCACATTTGTAGGCAATATCTTCATTTTCGCGAACAGAAGAATGTTTACCACAGATACAACACAGTTGGGCGGATGGACAAATGAACAAACGAAAAGACGGATGTGCTTAGGTGCATTCCCAATATGAAACTGACCGACAACTTATAAACTCTATGTGGTTTATGGAGCTTGTTTCTGCACGTTATATAGGTAATAAAAAAATTATTAAATTTTGATTCGCTATAATATTGTGTAGCTGTAGGTCAATCTTTTTTTTCCTCCGGGGAATACGCGCTCAAATTTTTGTACTTACATAGTTTATGAGTAATGATCAGAAGACGAATTTTGTATTGCTTTGGTGTTTTCAGTTCGCACGGTAATATAGGCGTGTCCCTCGACCGATCTGCCCCATTTCCAATACCCACACGCGCGGAAGAACTTTCACATTTAAAAGCGCCACGAAATTGTCGCGAAATTAACATGTTACTCCGCGCTCTAGCGAGATTTGAGTTTAAAACCAAGATTCGTGACCACACTAACACGCTCAATATCTTCATCGACCATTTGAACACACGGTAAGGGATGGGAAGCATAGTCCGTAGGTGGTATTACGATGGCTAAGAAATGAAGATTAAAGAAAGATTTCGTTGCTACATATTCCTCCATGATGTTTGGGAATGACACCTGCGGCCCAGGTTTGACCTCAACGGTCCCTTTTACGTAACTATTCTGATCTGAATATGATTGAGCTTCGAAAGAGAAAGTCGATGGATGGGTTAGTAATTATAATTTTGCCTTAAATACATTGCAGGTGTTTCGTGTGTCTAAGAAGCCTGATGTTAGTTATCACCACCTCTTTGCTTATGAACACGCCACTGTCAAAAAATGTGTGGAATTGTTAAGTCGGTCTAAGTAAATGCACAAGCACGAGTTTCACCAAAATGCGGTGCAGTCTTATTACAATAGGTGCGCGACTTCTTTCCCAATAAAGCTTCTTTACCGAAGTATTGTGAATGGAAGGCCACCAGCATAGAATTTGATAATAATTTATCACTCATAGTTTACGGATAAAAGTAAATTAATTTCAAGATACTCTCTACCAGAAGTTTTGCCTCTGAGTATTATTTTCGGTTTGTCTGTTAAATGTTGTTAATCATAAGATAATGATCATGTATTCTCCCGTAATTGCTATAAGTCTACACTGTGAATCAGCAGGCCCTTGCCTTCATACCGATTAGTTTGATTTGTTTTGATCGATTCTTGCGGTTCGTTTCATTAAGTAAATGAACTTTCGCTTTTAAAATGAATTAAATATCATTTACGGACTCACATCTACCTGAAGCACTTGAATTGACATTAGAGATCTTTTAGTAAAAAAGCCTTTTTTTTATTTATATTTGTTTATTAGATTTGATTTATTTTCTAAGCTTACTCTTGTATGTATGGATATAAGATCTATAAACTATTTTTTTTTTATATTTTTATTTGTTTAAAATAAATCAAATAAATAATACTATTGAGGATACAAATAGATAGAAGAAGAGCAAACAAAAATGTATTTCTAAGCATAAACTAATACGAAATAGTGTTATGACGAATGGAAAATTAAGAATAGAAAAGAAAGAAGAAATAATATGGAAAGGAAAAAAATAATATTAATAAAAAATTAAAGTTAAAAACTAAAATAATATTAAAACTAGAGGACTTCCAACAAATAAGCAATAACGTAAAAAAATGTATAGTATTTAGAAATAAAGGATGCACAAAGCCCTGAAAACGGGAGAATGAAATTAAAATTATAATGAACTAAATTCCATAGAAAAAAACGTAATGTAAATAGAATTAGTAATGAATACTTTCCTTCCTTCTTGAATAATATTCCATCTCTTTGCTAAAACGATGCACCCGTTTGAATGAGCCGTTGTTTAAAAATAATTCTTAATCATAACAAAACTAACCCGAGTTTTATGAAGGATTTCTATACAAATTTTGTTAATGCAATGGATATTTATATGTATGCTTGCATGAAAGATATGAATATATGCCAGTGAAAAAAAAAGGCTGGACTTGAAGCAGATTTGGTTTCATTTATATGTATCGAAAACGAAAATATTTTTCCTTTAATATTAATACTTCACTTTGTGTTCATGTGCTATTATTTATAAAGGTCAACGCATTTTTCATATACAATCGCATACATTTGTTCTTTTTCTCAATTTCCACATTTATTTCTATGACCGATCTGTTGTGTGTTCTCTTAAATGAAATTTGCTTGCATCATTCTCTCTTTCATCAATATATAACAAATTTTAAGCGATAACCGTTACGATAGTTGTTGCTTGAGGGAATTGCTCGAATCATTTCTTGAAATTACGTAGATGCACAGGTTCATTGCTAATTTTCTTCCAAGCATTTAATATTGTGCGGTTCTCTGTACTGAAGTTGGAATTGCTATCGTCTTCTGATAAATCTGGCGCAGAGGTACCCTTTATAAGACATCTCCGGGCACGGACCTCTCTCTTCGTATCTGCAGATTGCTTTTCCGTACTCCCTTTCAATTCGCCCGAGATTGATGCATGATTTACAGGGCACGGACTTTTTGGCTTTCGGCGGCGCTTTTTTATTTTACCAGTTGACTTAACCTCGATGGAAGGTGAGTATCTTAAAGGTAATTGCGCGGCTTTCTTACGTCGTGTGCGGGACTTCACTAAGGTTGGACATGATGCTTTTAGTACTGCTTCCACATTTTCTGAAGTTTTCAAAATTAACTTTTTCTTCGAACTTTTACGGGAAATCGAGTTTCTTTCCTGCTGTTTCGCACGCCTACCACTGATGCTATCCGATATATCAGTACCATCAGCTTCTTCGTCGTCATTCTTTTGGGCGCTTTGTTCTATATCATAATCATGTCCGACAGCTGTTTCCATCATAAGCGCGTTATTCTTTACAAAGTAAAAAAGACGAATATTATTTTGAAGAGTTCAATTTCGTTTGTTTCTTTTGGTATTAAGATATGAAACTAAATGAGTTCAAGACGTTACGCTGGCCAAGTGCAATTTTATATAATCATAATTTCTAAAATTCGACTAAATATACATTTTTTATGGTGATTTTTGAAGCTATTGGCAAGGTTATGGTAAACTAAAAGTATATTTTGTACTTACATCAGGTGTCATTTGAGGTTCGAAATTATCCACGGCTCGGCCATTTTCTCGCAAACGCTTTATTATTTTTAATATAGCGTAAGTAGGCTTACCATGATAGCGTTTCAGTGCAGGCTGTTGCTCTTCACTTAATTCTTCTTCACGATCGAACTCTCTGTCGGCTCTTTCCCTTGCGATTTGATCAGGATCTTGCGATAAAATTTCCGTCCAAGAAAATGTTTTCTTCTTCATAGTCTTCTTATCCGACTTTGAGCGGAGATTCTTTGGCGATACGCGATTCGTCGCAGTTCGTTCATGATACGGCGTAACGATACCAGAGTTAAAATTTTGTACCGTGTTTAATATTGCAGGTTGCTGTCCACCAATTTCAAAAGAGTCTATCTTTTGTTCCATTTTGTCTTTAACGCGGACACAAGTGCGTTGAATATCCTGCATATTCAAACGCATGTCGGCTACGGAGTACCCCAGTTGTTTGAACTCTTTTTCAAAAAGTCGTTTGTATCTCCCGTAATCTGGCCTTTCCTGATAAGATAATTGACTTACTAAATGCAAGAATTCTCCTAAATATGAAGGAATATGTTTTCCGTAGATCTGCCTAAGCAGTTCACGTACATCAGTCATCAGATATTCCTTGGCTCGGTGTACCTTTTCTTGCTGTTGATTACTGGCTGCATCCTTCCAAGGTAGATAGCCTTGCGACCAATATAATAAGTTATATCCTAAACATTCCATATCACTTCGGCGGGAATGAGCACCCATATGAGCATCGCGGGAAGTAAATTCAAGTGTGCCATCGTGTGCTCGTCTCTGATCCATAATAAATGGGCGATGTACACCGTTGTCGGTATACTTGGAAGCCAAACCGAAATCGATCAGAAATATACGCTCTTCTTCAAATTCAATCCAACTTTCTGGTCGCTTGTATTGTGCTAAGGAAGCGCTCCCGTTTTTTGTATATTTTATGTCACGTTCGATTTTTTCTTTTACCATCAGATTGTGCTTTTCTTTGGCACTTAATAGTTTTTCCTGACGTTTTGTTAAACGTCGATAACTACTGGTATTCGTACCATAGGATTTTCGATCAGAGACTATACGAGGGCGCAGCGAAAGTGGCAAACATTCCTCAAAATCCTCGTCCGAAGAATTAGAGTTCACGTGAGTCGGACTGCGTTCGACACTGCCACTATTTACAGAAGATCCGTCCTCGCTGAAGAATTCGGAATAACTAATGCGTTTCGACGGCCTCAAATAATGTGATGTTACCATTTCGTCATAAATAGAGTTAGGTTTTTGTCGTCGACATGAACGTACTGGATTTGAACCGCTGTATTCCACCTTATGCGTTGCCGTTGTGGTTTTTGCTGTAACGCGATGTGTTCGATTACGATTTATAGGTGTGCTATACATATCCAGACTAATGCTTTGGGCGCTGTTTGTCGTAGCGCCATCGTCAAAATCTTCATCTTCCTCTTCGTTATCATAGTCTTTTTTCATCTTTTTGTTATTATTGGATGCTCTCCGATTGAGCACAAAATCCTCATCCTCCTCGTCGTTGGCCTCTTGCTCAGAACTATTGCCACTATCAGTAGTCTGTTGCTTTTCATCAAAATTTTCTTCTTTATATTTAGAAGATTTCATCTTCAAATGCTGATCGTTTGAAAATTTACTGTCATGTATCGCGGTTTGGCCTTCCTCTTGCTTTTGCTGCTTTAAATATTTGCACTTTGAAATCATTAAATTTTGTGCTTTAACATCATTATGACAGTAACCACTGTCGTGTAGTTTTTCCAAAACATTAACAATTTGTATGGCCAGTGTAAGCACAGATTTTTGTTGCACGCGGCAATTCTTGATAAGTGAATGCAGGTCACGGTCAAAACGCGGCAAGACCAAAAAACGATAACGAGCGCTGCCAAAGTAATGAGAACCCGAAGCTATATAATCTGGTATCCCAGATGGTTTGTTCATGTTAACTGAACCTTTACAATCCTCTTTAATAGCATCTATAAATAAAATAGAGAATGTTGATAAAAGAAAGTCAGCGAACAGACAAATGATGCTCTTACTATTCTTTTTGGCAGTGTTCATAAGACAATGTATCTCCACAAACAAAGGCCCGTTCGAGTGGGGTTCAATTTTGACCACATATTTTGCATTTTCATTTATAACCGGAATGCTAATGTTGTCTGAGGCTAAAAATATTTCGCCAAAATTACCCTTACCTAAAATGCGAAAGAATAATTATAGTTAAATTGATTTATAAGCATTTCAAAGGTTTTACCTATAGGTCTACCTAAGCGCCAAGGTTTTTGCGTTAAATCGTGTAAAATTGTTCCATTAACTAATGATGGTCTTAACGTATAAACAGGTTTAGGTGACTCAGTTGATGAGCAATTATAATCACCACCACCACCCAGACTGTTATTCAACGAACTGCTGTTAAGCAGTATGGACGAATTGTTAGCTTGTTTAGTTGTATAATTACGAGGTGTTAAAGGTACAGAAGGTAATGGCGTGTCGTTGGAAGACGAATCTTCATCGTCGTTATAGTGCCGCCAATAGTTATGAGCGGAGGTATTCATACGTAACGTTTTCGGGCATGGTGCTACTAAAGCCGATTCCAGTTCTTTGGCTTCATTAGGAGGATTACGCTTACGTTTGCGTATACTACGGGTAGCATTAGCCGCCGGTGTTATAGGATGTAAATGATGCGAATCAATTGTCGTAGCGGCTTGCAGTGCACGTTTTCCCATTATTAATGAAACCGCAACCTATTTTTTGAATACTTCTTTTTGTTTTGTTCGCTTTTAGTTCATATATTTACCTTTCCAGTAATGCCCTCTTTTTACTCCCAACTTTACAGATCGCAGGTCTTGCGTTTACCAGTTATGTTCAGTCTTTTTATTTTTCAGCGCTTCACAAATTTAAAACAGGAACGTTGTATGTACAACTTACTTTTTTTTGTTAAATTAATATTTTCTATACACAAGCAATTTTCGCTTAGCTTTTCTTTTTGATGCTATTCTCCTTACATATTTTTAACATTGTTGCAAAGAATTGCCTGCAAGTAAAAATTGATTTTCATTAATAGTAAAAGATTTTCCGTATGTAATTTTTGCTTTCGCCACGTTTTCTTTGTTTAAAAAAAGGACAGTTTCTTTATATGACCATAAATTATGGAAGCAAGGTAACTGCTTACTTTTTGTTTACTGTGATCTTCACATCAATTTTCTCCTTATATCGTAAACATACGTGCCATATTTAAGAATATCGATAAAATATTCCCCATTGTTTATCAAATTGCCATCAGCTGTTATTACGTTTATTTAGTCGCATTTAACCTCAATTTCACTATATGAATCGAAATATTTGTAAACAAAACCAGCTGTTTTTAATTTAAAGCGATATACAAAATTTTCAAATTTTATAAAAATGCTCAACAATAAAACGATAAAAGTTATAATAAATTAATGCCAAGGGCTTGGGACAATTCTTCAGCATTTTCGCTATAGGCGTATGCATTTAAAAAAGCTTTCGAGCGTCTTCAATTACTTATTTTTTTGTTCACAGATAGACGAACGAAGTTTCTTCATCTTTAAGTCTAGACGTCATTTTTCTCATACACCTTAACGCAAAGCTATTAAGCTCTAATTTCGTATAATATGACCGATGCCTTTGAGTTTCTCAATCAAATACTTTGTTTAAAAAGCCAACTTGACCATTAATATAGCTAAGTTCGCTATACACATTTATGGATCAAATACCCAAACCAAAATAGAAAAGCCAACAAAAGTTGAAATAGCGGGTTCGTCAAAAAGTAAATTCTCAATTTTTCCAATATAAAGGGTGCAGTATATATATGACTTCCCAAAGAAATAATATTACTTTGAAACTAGTAAGGAAAGAACGTCTACTTGTAGTAATCAGCTTTCAACATGGGTAGAAATCTAATTCAAGGTTAGACTTTAAATAATCCATTATAGTGAAAACGAATATAACAGCGTTTTCAACTATGCATTGTGACAGCTCTCTTTAAGTTTGCTACACCAAATAAACAGTAAAGGAAGTGCACCCACATTCATTTCCATACGTACATAACTTTTTTATCAAGTACTTGAGAATCTTAATACTGAATCACACTACATTTGTTACAACCGAACGTAATCATGAAATTTTTTCATATGAAAAAGAAACACAAACGTTTGCTTTGAAAAACAAGAAATTCGTTTTCATTTTATTAAAATGCTACGGAAAACCAGCGTAAAGGTGTAATTTTGAAATTATGTGGAAATTCATGAATTAAGCCCATCAGCATAGCATACATATACAGAATAAAACTATACCCGCGCATAAACCATACGAATATCGAGAACAAAACGTAACAACAAAAAAACAGACAAGACTAACAATCATGTCTGAAATTCTCGTGAGAGAAATGTCGGCTATATGGTAAACGACTTCTTATATTTTTTTAAGAAACGAAAAAATTTGATTACCTGATAATTTTAGAGAAAACCACATGTTAATCACTTCTATTGACAAGATTTTTTTATTACTACATTATTTTACAAAAAGAATTGCAAGATTTTTTTTAAATTATCGCAAAGTGATTATCTATTTGAGTACATACACACTTACCCAATAAAATTTTTTGTTTCACTTGCCTTAATTAGATTTTTAATGTTTACAAACTATCGTCTTTTGCCAATGGTTCAGTTAGTTCCAAATTGCAAAAACTTCAATCTTGCTCTGCATACGGTCTTCGAGCAACATTTGTTCACTTTACATTCGCTTTCTATATTAATTTTATACAAACGAAAATTTTAGAAAAAATTTTCAGCCTCTACTTTTTCTTCACAATGCACACACACAAATAAACACATTACAACGCTACCACAGGTGCTTATTTTGTGTGTGATTACCGTAAAAGGGGTTGCCACATTAACAAGATAAAAAAGCATGGCCATGCCTCTGGCTATTTATTATGTCTATTCTTCAAATACTTGGAAGTTGCTCTAAAAAAGTAGCAAAATCAAAACAAAGGGAGGTATAGAGAATTCAAAAGGACGTGTAGCGAATTCAAAACGAGGTGTAGCGAAATCAAAAGAAAACATATGAAACGCAACATAATTGCAAGACTGGCTAGAATACAAGTTAAATGAGCACAAAAATTACAACACTTCACGAAAGGCATGTGTGAAAAGTAACAACGGTACAACCGTGCAAATGGGGCAGAATAGCAAACTGAGATAGCTATCTCGCTTATAAGAGAAACGTAAATACGTAAACAAACATTCGAAATAACTATCACAAAAAGTGAAGGCAAATTGAAAATATTTTGTATACCCATAAAAAAATAGAAAAATAAATGTTTTTTTTCTTTTATTTCCGGATTTTTGGTAAGGGCTCCCTGGCAGAGCATCCATAATAGGTAAAACAATATTAACCATGGAGACAAGGCCTGATCACATTATTGTAGACGAAAATGTTTTTAAGTATTATTATTATTTGAATATTACTGATAACAATAAGAGAGCGAGAATGGTGGGAATGGTGTTGAAATACCTCCTTCATCTGCTGATCCAACTGTGCTTAATAACCACGTTGTTGATAAAGCTTACGATTTGGGTGTCCAAGGTATTTCATAATCCTGAATATGACTTTGTTATGGAGGGCAAACGCATGAATATTTTCTCCGATTTTTTCCTTTATAAATACCTTAAAAGTTTTGAGATGTTTGGCTTAAAAGAACTCAAAAGGATTAGTAAGCGCGGAGCTAGATTACTTTTCAATACTACTCTCCATGCTAACGCTTTCATTAAGAATAATCTTCAAAAAAACAACCTGAAAACTTACAATCCTAGATCTTGCACGGAAAGATTTGATATTGTCCGACATGTCCATCCATGTACATTATAACGTCTATGAAATCATTAAAAATGCGGTGTGTGATGTACCGATTAAGTCTGCCATTAGGCTTTGGAGGAGAAATCTAGGCGACAAGAATAAGTTTGTTCCGACGACCAGCGTGAAAATTGAGTTTAACCCCCCCTAGGTCTATTAAGTTAAACTTTTGTATCCTTTCGATTAACCAAGTGCCTTAATTGTCGCAAAAGCACTAAATTTACTAACAAATGCGCAATAACCAAATGTCTGCTTGAAATGAACTAAACGAGGCTTATCCGAATAGAGAGCGGAACTAAGCTCTCCCTTCGTTGGTAAACTCGTCTATGGTTTTTTCAAACAATGGTAGTAACGATGTAAGTAATGCTGCTGTCGAAAGGAAATTTAACAAACAACACTCTTATTGTGCTTTCTTCTTGTGCTTATTTGTTATTGTGCTAATTCTCACTTTGATCATGTACCTAGTACTTTGGGTCAATCTTCTGGGATGCCTGTTTTATTTGAAATATGATCTCATTTTTACAATATAATGGTCGGCGCAATTTTATGATTTTTAGATTTCTATTTGAACTCAAATAATATTGATTTTTGCGCCTTATGTGAAAGTTTTCCGAAAAACGACAGTGTTTTCGAAGTTAAAATGGTAAATTATACTTCAGCCACCACACACCGTGACGATGCTATGGTGGTGTGAGTATGCTATTTAAAAAAGGTATCAATTTTAGACGTATTCCTTACAATTCTGCTGTTGACATTATTACCGAATTACAGAATTTTAAATGATAGCCTAAATCTTCGTGGACATTAAGAGGAAGCCTTCAAAGGACTTGCAATCTGGATGTAATATCATCAAACTTGTGTCTAATAATCAGTCAGGATTGTCTCCCAAAAGTTCTGGCAGTGTGCAAAGCTTTAGTCAGGTCTATCTATTCTGTAGTTTTTCAAAATATAATGAAAAATATATATTGAGTGTACAAACATTCAAAAATAGAATGTTGAAACGATGTGCTGACGCCTTCAACTCCTCAACACATTCTCAATGTCATTTCTGGTGAACGGCCGGTTTCCGAAAGAGCTGTTTTTTCTAGTGCTGAGGAGTTCGTTAAGCGCAAGATAATGAATCCTTCCTTTTTCCCGAAAGTTTTATATATACTCTCAGTGATACATTTTGGCGTGAAAAACTTCATCACATTTTTGAAAAGATAAATTCAATCCCTCTTTGAAATTTTGTAACCAATAAAGCTAGAGTCTTTATAACTATCCTTGCATCGATCTCTGCTACGAGGCGAAATGTCAATTTCATGTATATGCAATATGAAATCGCTGCATTTTGGTCTAATAGAATTTGTTTGTATGTATATGCAATATGAAATTTTTGTTTTAATAGAATTAGGGCTCCGTCTTGGTTTAATAGAATTAGCGCTGCATCTTGTTCTAATAGAATTTGTCTGTGTGTATATGCAATATGAAATCGCTGCATCTTGGTCTAATAGAATTTGTTTGTGTGTATATGCAATATGAAATTTTTGTTTTAATAGAATTAGGGCTCCGTCGTGGTCTAATAGAATGCTATTAAGGTAGCTATAATGAATGGTCATAAAAAATTTGTCGTGTTTTCTAACAGGAAACCAGCTCTGCTCCTAGTAAATAAAGCAGATGCAGGTAATCAAAATGTGTTTGATATACCCAGGATGTTATATGAATCTCAAGCGGATGAACATCACCTTGTTTAGATACCTGGTCACTGCGGCTTTTTTTTGTGGTTAATTAAATAAAAAAATGAAGTGGACGTAATTTGAATCACGTGGGTTTATTTCTTGGTCCCACTCCATATAAGATGTCCTATGAGTAGTAGTAAGTCCTTCGGAAAATTGGGTCAATTTTTAATATTTTATAATGAAAATTAATTCATAGTAACGCATGCAGGCCTTGATGACGATTATGGCAAATGACGGTACTAGGCGAAGTGATGAGGAGTATGTAACAGTCACCGCTCCCCGTCTATGGTATTCTTACTTGTCTTATTATTCATACATGTTTCTTGCAAATATTGATTACTTTTTATTATCTGAACATGTAAAGCGCAAGACTTACGGCTTTACCTAAACATTCAAAAAAAAATTTGTCTTGTCTATGACGAGAGTGTCTCTAATGAGGCATTAATCTGTGGCGCAGAAACCGGTCAATTATTTGTTAAAATTTTGTTCCATTTTAACTTAATACAACACAACCAGATTATGATTTAATTTATCGGAACGATTTTGTAGAAGAAAGCAAGTCGTCATATTTGTATTAATCGAAATTTGGATAAGTTACAAACGATAATATATTTTTAATTGGTTATGGAAAGGCAATTGTGCTCCATTGCAAATGTGAATTAATTTCTCCTCAAGATTTACCTGGCAGTATGCGCATTTCACTTCTGAAGGCTTATTTGAGCGAAATGTAGGACACAGTTGTAAATTAGATAGTAGAAGATAGTAATAGATAGATAACTAGATTACTGGGTAACATTTTATATAAAGGAAAAAATTTCACTTAAATTGGGAATCTTGCAATTGAAAGTTCTCTCCCTCTTCTTCTTTTTTTTTTATTAGCAATTTAGTTTAATAGTAGCGTACAATTTGCGCGCGATAATGATTAAACGTATGCGTTCTGTCTTTCACATTTGGAATAGCACTCTAATCATTGAATCTTTCTTTCAACAGGTTGATATAGATGAAAAAGTTTTAACAGTTTTTCAGCAGAGAGCTGTCCCACTTTTATCAGATTATTTACGTAAACGAGAAGAGCCTCTGCGTATAGAAGTACTGAAAGGCAGTATCACAGATTCAGTTGAACAATTGCGCAATGTGGACGTAGTAATCGGTCTAGAAATGTATGTCTTCATATAATTATTTTGTTTCTATTTTATAATTTGCAGAACAATAGTTTAATTCTATTCTTATATAATAATTTTAGCATTGAACATTTGCATGCCGATGTTTTGGAAAAGGTACCAGAGAACATATTCGGATTTGTGCAACCCAAATTGGCCATATTTTCAACACCAAATTCGGAATTCAATGTCCTTTTCGATTCGCTATTGAAGAATGGATTTCGCCATTTTGATCACAAATTTGAATGGTCTCGCGCAGAGTTTAGGGCTTGGACTGATAATATTTGTCGTCGTTATCCTAACTATAGCGTAGCATTGCTAGGTTTGGGCAACCCTCCAGACAATCATAAGGATGTAGGCTTTGCCACTCAAATGGCGTTATTTGCACGCAACGATTTAATTAAAAAGCCCTTAACAACTGACTTAAAAGGGCAAAGCTTACCGCTTTCTGATGTCAAATACAAAGAAATTTACACTGTAGATTTTCCGTACTATAAAGACGAGCGTACGCAAGATGAAAAGATTTGGTGTGAAGCGCAATATTTTATAAATCGGTATAGGCAGGCAACAATATATTTCAATGTGGAACGTCAGATTTATCAGTTGCCATGGCTGGAATTGATGGATTTCGCAAGAAAAGAGAACGTCAGCCAAGAAGAGTTATTGGATATTTTGCGCAATCATAATATAAAAGTAGAAGGCGATTTTATAATAATTCCCGAATATGATGATGATGAAAGCGGGCTGTCTAATGAGCTAAATGATCTCAGTCTGGAATTGAATAATGAATATAACGATTGCGGTAATGGAGATGATGCCAGTAGAGCTTTTAATATCGAAAATGCTAGCGATGATAGCGAAGAATGCTGGGATTAAATGTTAGCATAAGTCATTAATATATAGGGTTACGCTATTACACCATTGAAGAGGCTGTGATTTCGCATTTCTTATCATTACATTCTTAGAATTAAGTCATTCATAAGGCAATCGAAATCTAATATTAATGTCAATTTGTCATAATGGGCCTGAAGCTTTCATTTTCCTATTAGTGCTAAAAAACAAGCCAATTTCCCAATTAGTGAATAAACTACAAGATATTTATAAAAAGAAAAGTTCTCGTCAATCTTTATCAATGGCACTAAGTTTAGTCATTAAATATAAGGTTAATAAAAGCGTTAAACTTATTATTATTTATTTATTTATTTATTTCCGAAAATTATCAAAGCACAAGATAAAACAATATTATCCCGCACCATAAAGTATAAAATAATACATTACGTCTTTATTCAGTAATTCATAATGTAAGAACATGGTATATTATAGTCCTGAAATTATCCTCCACAGGAAGTGGCTCCCCAGCAAGAGTTATAAATAACCAATAGATGAGGTAGGCAAATATAATAAGGATATTTAAACAACGGTGGTCCCAGTCGGTATCTGCTTACGGACTCGCCAATATAACTGGAAATACATTCAATTTCAGCATTATTAAGGTACAGTCCCCGGGTACCAGGAAATAATCACCTTAACTTTGGTTGGATTATAGTGAGCCTTTTTGCAGATGTCCTCGTGAGCTACTACCACATCATACAAGAGTCTCACAAGATATTCTCTCCTCAGAGTAGTTCTCTCCTACATCACATGTACCACAGTTCTTTCCTACATAACATGTATACACATACACATAGTTCACTTGCAGATGTGGATCGTGCACATACAATATGAATAGGAGTGAGTGTTCCAGAACCAACCATTGTTAAAAAATAATAAACCAAATAAAGAGGAAGATAATTCTATTTAACTCTCTTAAAATCACCAAATTGCTGTCTGTTACAGAGGTTAGAGGACACAAGTTTATAAACTGCATAGAAAAAATTAACCTGATTTTCATATTTTTTATTCAATACTGTGGTTGGGGGAATTAAACCTCTTGGAGATATCAAGAGATAACAATGCAGATAATTTACTCACATTACAGTTGGTTCTAACAGACACGGTAAGAGATCTTCGTGAATGAATGCAATGAAAGAAATCAAACTTTGGATGCTCTGGATGCTGGGAGACTAAGGAGGTGTTAAGTTGTATATTGCTTGGTAATTGCCAATGGACTTGGTAAGGCACAATGACAAAGATGCAACACTGTGTGCCTGATGGAATTCGTATTGGAATTTATGAACAAATGCTAGCCGCGTAGAAGACGGACGGAATAGAAATTGATCTAAAATCGGCAGGGTCCTTAAGCACTTCGGCAGTCAGAGATACCGTACCCTCCCAAAGTCCTATATTCTAAGTTTGCAACGTTCCTATCCAATATCGCATAAAGCGTCTGCAAGATACCTCGACTTAGTTCGAAGCACAAGTCTAATGTATCGTTAAACAAATCATAATTATTTCCTATTTTAAGATTCTAAGGCTTCTATTTTTGAAACTTTATTTCTTAACAAATTCTTATAGTAAAAAAATAGTGAGTAATAAATTATTTAAACTATTACATCTATTTTTGTGTCCAATAGAAACCAGTTGATAATCACCTGCTCACACTAACTTCTATCCATTTAACGGAATAGTGACCTCGATTTCACATTTTAACAGAGTAATGACCTCGTTCCCTCACACTTAACAGAATATGATTCGGGTTTTGATGAAGTATTGCTTTTTAATGGGAAAAGACACCGTTCAAGCAAAGCAATGGCTTGATTTGTGTGAAGTGGTTTGCCGATTTTAAACACGAACGTTAAAAACACCGACGATACTGAATCCGACGTCGGTTTTTTTGTGGTGTCAATACAACTTCCATAGAGTATTTCTTATAAAAACACAACAAATTTCTAGTTTTGTTGGTTTCGATACAACTTCCATAGAGTATTCGGAGACTTCTGGTGGTGGCATTGACGCTCGTCACAATTATTGGAATATTGAAACATTAACGTGAGTAGCATTGCGTCGTCGTTCTGAGATGCTAGGCCCCTCGTCTTTTTCATCATTTCTTCCACCTTCCACCTCTCCTTCCGTGCGAAGAGAAAGAAAAAAAGTGAAATAATATATATTGAAGGTAAGTGCGTTTATTTTGTTTCTTTAAAATATATTTCATAAAGATTTTCTCAGGCAACCATATGTTTGCATTGAGAGCTTCATTCGTGCGAATCTTATATTTTTGGTTCATGCGAAATATTTACCTGTTGATTAGAACTTAAACAAAGAAAAAAAAAAAGTTTGCACTTAATATATGAAAAAAAGAAAAGATTTAATCAAACCTTCAATGAGTTCACACATTCATTCATTCATTAATTCGTTCCCTTACTTTTACAGGAATATATTTTTAAAAATCGGATTCAAGAGTTCACTATCTCATATTGAGGCGCCAGCCATTCAAGCAGACACACAAACTTCTCAAGAGATACGTTCCGTGATTTTCAACTGTTTCAACTGAACGCTGTGGTCGCCCGGACTCGGCAATTAGTCCAGAAAAAATGAAAAAAAGACGCTAAATCCTTTTGAAGACCAAAAAGTGAAGTTTATTTTTATTATCGTTGTTTTTCATTGAGCGACAGTATAAAGTTGGATTTAGGAATAGGAAAAACCAGGAAGTTTTCCCAAGGATCCAGGAAGTTAGGCGACGTAAGAATAAAAATAATTATATTAAACGATAAGCAGAACTTAGCGGGAATTTATCGAATCTTCGAATTAATGAAGGATAAAACTCCCGCACTCACATCGGAGAGTTTGTTGAGATTCATTCGACATGTAAGATGTCAATGTAAAGAAGGGTTGTTATTATTGTTTTCTCAAAAACTGGAAATGATAATGTTTGTACCATACCGCTGGTTGGGGTAGTGCTTCTTGTAAATGACGTGTTGAAAAGGGGATGCTATGGCAAAAGCAGTTTAAGCCAAGTATCAAAAAAAAAAAAAGAAGGTTATTTTATTATCGTCGTTTCCATAGAGCGACAGTATAAAGTTGACACAGAGTTTTATGACCCACCCTCTGGGAGAAAAAAAATTAAGCATTTGCATGCATTTTTATCATTTTTTCACTTGAAAAAGGCATTTACTGAGGAAAAATTTGTTAATCAAAATATTTTTCATTACTTTCTTCAATCTTTTCTCACCTTTCTTGCAATACGGCTGTATCGTGTCGAAGTAACGATGTCGGTTTGGTAGCGATTCACTCTTCGGTAATCAGAAGGCTCTACATCTTGTGAGTACGCTAGGTGTGGCAGAACTTCCCATTCGACCTGGAACAGTGTATCCTTGACAACTATTGCACCGTGTGGCTGTCATAGAGGGGGATGATTTTATATCTGTTAACCGCTATTTGTTCAATTGACATCGGTAGACTGTTTCCAATGACAGGATTATTCAGTTTTAACAGCTCGTTATACACTACGTCTTGTTGATCCGACCATATGCACAGCAATACTTTCCGCTTCTATGCCTGTGCTAACCCATGACTTTTTGCAATTGAGATTGCCGTCGTAGATCCACTTGTCACATTAGACCGCACTACAAGAAATTCTTTTCCTTTGCCGGTAAAGTGATGAAACGGCGAAGTTGAAACGGTTCGAAATGGTATTTTCAGTCAATTCGTATGGTAGCCATTTTTCCTCCTTTCGGATCTTTTCAGGTTAATTCATCATCTGTTCAGCTGTTCCAAACTTCTGTCAGAGTTTGAGCAGCATTTTCGTCCAATAAGTCGTGCAATTGATTGTCTTCGAAGAATTTTTGATTCTTCAGACCGTTCTTTGAACTTGACGCCAAAATCGTCAGTTTTAAGTCGCGAACAACAAAACGTGACAGCTGGGATATGATCGAGCAGCGTCACCTTAAGCTTCTAAAAGTATTTGAGGGTCGCCGACAACAGGTTCCTTCTTTTCATACAACAAAAATAATGAATGTCAAAAATTCGATTTTTTCCGCTCCACGATTGGCGCTAAATAATGCAAAAATATTAAATGGAAAATAATTATTTTATGTGGAGAAAAAGGTCAAAGCAATCGAATTTGACAATTGTGTACACTGATCTTTGCATCGCTTTTCATTTACGTCGCTGGTCGAAACACATGCAAGTACCTATTAAAACACTTTTAATGGGAAATGAAGGTACAAAATATAATTTTAAAAACTCCTTAAATTCATTTTCGTTTCTGTCTATTTATTATAAGATGGAACATCCCATATAATGGGTATTTACCATTGTGGGTGAAAGAAGACGCATGCGTTCTTTTCGCGACTTTAGCTTAAGTTGAATATTGAACACGTTTCCCGTTTTTAATAATTTCAAGTATTTCGAGATCAAAAGATTCAGATTTAGGTACGCGGGGTTCTCTTTAATTTTTCCGAGATTATCAATTACCTACCATGATAAATATGAAACGAACTTACAATAAATATTAAATTTTTAAATTATTTTTATTCATTTTATTTAACAACTCGTAATAACCCTTTGACTTCTTATCTTCAGTAAATGAAGAGAAGTAATAATAATATAATTATTACACACATTCTCAGTTTTCTATGCATTCGTTGAAATTGATTCCTTTAAAATTTTTAATAAAACGCATTTAATGAATACTTTCAGTTCTGCAGCACGCATTTCATTAAAAACTTATATAAAAAAATCACTTTTCGTCATATCACAATATGACACTAAGGTTCCTAAATAATACCAAGTCCAATTTTTAGTTTTTTGGTGTAAGTTCCTTCTTCTTCCCGTCACATACATAGACTGCGCGTTTGTCTATCTGTCTATTGCAATATTGAATATCAGTCTTCGCTCTGATGTTCCTGGTACCTGTACAACTCTTCGACAATTTTTGTTAATCTCTTTGTCGGCCGCATAAGATGGCTTCACATTATGACGCCTATAGGGAAAGGGTCAATAATCCAAAAAATTGCTCTTATTACTTTTCCAACATATTGGGAAATTTCGTTCTCCATAGAATTGTGAGTGATTTTGGTAACAAGTGTCACCAGAAGTTATTCAGAAGCTGGACACTAGACTGTTAATGTGATTGGTAATCGATAAATATTCTAATCTTGACTTTTGTTAGCTTTAGAAATTCTTTCAGAGAGCTGTTTGAGTGGAGATCACCAAAAGTGAAAATGGAAGTGACTTCTTCTAGTAACACTGATTGGTTGAAATCGGCAAATATTTTTAGAGACTCGTCACTTCAATGCTTGCAAAATGTTGGAGTAAGAATGCGAGAGGGGAGCCCCCGCCGCCACCCACGTTGGCTCTAGATAACATCACGAAATATGAAAGAGAAACAATAATAGTCTTAGTGGCGCGAAATTTATTGGCGACAATGGCGGAATATTGAATTGAAAATTGATTTCATTTTCGTTTCGTTTCTTTTCCGTTATGAAATTATGTGACCAAACCGTTAACAAACTAATAACACTGTCTCTCAATTGCATAGACTTTCCAAGTTGTTGTTTTGAAACCAACAAAGGTTAACAATTGCCGCACATTTGAGTTGCATTTCAGTTGTACTAACGATTTTCAAAGTAGGAACTTTTCAAGAACATTTTGGTTTGCTTTTCTCTATTTCCAATGAAAATAGCTTGATTGTGAGTTTTGTTGAAAACTCCTTTTTTCATGACATTTGGAAAAAATAAATGAATAATAATAAAAATTTTCGCAAATAATTCTTTTAATGTTATTTTGAAAAATTTTTCGCAAAAAATATTGTTATTTGAAAACAAAAAAAAAAAAAAGACCAAATATAAAGTGTTGTGCTTTTAAGTTTTAAGAGCAAAAGAAAAGAAGAGAAGAGAAGATCTCTCTTCTTTCAAAAACATGGCTGATGACGGCCAAGGTCAAGAGAAAGAAGCCGACAAGAAGATTGTACACGTCTATCCGCTTGTCAAGGTAGTGATGCAAACGAATAAAAAACAAAATTTCTTCATTACTTTTAAAAATCTCTTTATGAAATTTCAAAAATAATTATTAGCATTCCGATATGAACGAAGAAATGAGAATTGAGGCCATCGAATTAAGTATGACGGCTTGCGAGAAATATTCGACCAACTACGAGGTAAATTTATGAATATTTTTTATTTACTTATTTATTTACGTGAAATATTTTTAATCAATTTTATCTATCAGCAAGCGGCGCGCGTTATTAAAGAGACAATGGATAAGAAATTTGGAATTTACTGGCATGTGGTGGTAGGCGAAGGCTTCGGTTTCGAAGTGACTTATGAAACGAAAAATATTTTATATTTATTTTTTGCTGGCAATCTAGCCATATTGCTATGGAAGTGCTCTTAAAATACGGCTGCGTATGAAATTTTTGATATTTAGCTTTCCTATAACCTTGTCATTTCCCTGTTATCGTATCGTGTCTATTATGAAGAGACTGTCGTCCAAATTGTATAATAAACAAACAGAATTTAGACTTTTTTTATACCACACCTGCGCATCGTAATTGTTTGATCGATACTTGCTTGAACAGAGACAACGATATGAAAACATTTGAAATGCCTTTTTTTAGCAAGGGTTCGCGATTACACATTCATAGCGATTCGAAGATGTCACAGAAGTCATAGTAATTGTGTTTCGCATTATATCCTACATCACTTATGGAACAGAGTATATTAAATTTGTGCTGACATACGTAATGGGCAGAAGAACTTAACATTTACCTAACGTTTGTTATGCCAAGGTTGTCCGTCCGTCTGTCCATATATACCGAGGCTGATAACTATTAAGAATGCTTCGAATGTGTCCATCTCTTCGGCCCCTCTCTGAACAACGCATTATTTTGAAAAAGAGTGATGTGCAAAAAATGCACAAATTTTTCCAACATTTTTCGGCAAAACTCGCTGAGTAATAGTATTTCGAAACTTTAATTTGCTATGAAAAAGTTGGTTCGGCTGGGATCATTTTTTCAAACCTTTGTTATACAATCGCACCTAAGAAAACTGAATATTTCTTTGGTAAAAGGATATAATTTTTGTGTTGTATGGAGAAAATTAGTTCGTAATAGTAAATTTACAAAGAAATTTTAAAAGAAAGAATTTAAACCAGGTTAGACTATTTTTTGGATACCAACGCGCATAGGGAAACTTACGTGAAACACTTACCCAAAAAGACCTAATCGCTAATATTTTACGATGGAGATTTTTTCACTTAAAAATTAAGTGGACCAAATTCGAATCACATGGATCTGCTTCTTCTGCCGTCCATATAAAATGTCTCATGAATGGTAAATGAAGGGCTTTAAATTTAGTAGTCCATAGCAATAATTTGGCAAAAAATTAATGGTAAGGAATTTAGATCACATAGATCTATTTTTTAGACCCTAGCATATATCATCATCATGAAAAGCAATCCCTCGCAGGGAACGAAAGTGTAATGTCCAGTTTTTCATGAGGGAAACCGAAAAATAATAAAATTTTTACAAAGTAAATTGACGTTTACAAAATTTTAATCGCGTCATTTGATGTCTCGGGCTTCCTTCAATATGCGGGCTTTCAAGAATATATATATATATATGTATATCTTTCCATGAAGATAATTTGTAATCTATACAAAGTGGTGTAGCGCATCTAATGGTCGGGCGCGGCCGACTGTAATGCTCTCGCTTGTTTTGCCTTAGTTTAGTTTACTACTTAATAATAATAATAATAATAATAATGACAGCATATATATTATAATAAATAAAATAAAATAAATAAGTCTCTTGCGATGGGGTTCTGAACAATGTTAATAAATACAAATAGATAATAACTATGTCGTACTGTTTGCAAAACAAGGCGCAGATACAGACGCAATTATATTTTATAGAAGGTCATAATGCCGACTATAATATTTATATATAATACGTAGTGGTAATGAGTTTGAAAACTGTCCAGCGCTAACAAGGACAAGCCTAGATGATGATTAATAGTTATGGTCAAGAAGGTCCGTTCAGATTTAGCAAACACCATTCTCCCATATACCCCTCCATGGCGTCCGACTGTCCGATGTTAAGCAATGTTCGAAGGTCAGAATGCAAAATCTCGAGCGAAAACTGCGATATTCTTTCATATTTGCCTTAATTAAAAACATATCGAGCACTCTTGCAACCTATTGCTAGAAACTCGATCTAAGTTACTATATATGTGCGCGAATGCTTGTATGAAACCCTCTCCACATATATCGCATAGGTAAGGACTTCCGCCGCTATGACGACGGCGATGTATAACTAAATCATTCGTTCGCAAAAGAGCGGCACAATGAAACACTGTTGGTCAATCTCAAAGCTTAGTCGAAATGTCATGAGTACGCATTACGGTAAAATTAACATGGTTCCCGGCACTCATGCGAGAATGGAGCTTGAATTCAAAGTTGGGGACCTCACTAACAAACTCAATTTCTTCATAAAGCGTCTTAAACGGTTTCAAGGAATTGGAATCAGATCAGAGAGTAATGCTTACGCTAATTGATACGCTGGACGAGATCACGTGACATTCCGCGCGGGCATTTGTTCATCAAAATACAATTATATACAATATTTCGTTTATCTTAGGGTTAATTAAACTAAATCCTTACAATTGTAGCTAAATTCGTTACATATTTGTTTCGTAGTTTAAAGAATCGCTTTTCAATTCCGGAAGCGAATATGTGAAGGCATATGTTAGACTGAATCATATGCCCATGTTTGAGTGCCACATAGACAAATTTGGACTAAGAAAGTGTTACTTGATAAATATTATAAAAAATTTATTGACTCCTGCTCGTGAAATAACGATCCTAAAAATAAAGACGACGGCGAAAAACCAAAAACGCCGTCAAGACTTTTTCCGTCCTACCCAGTGGACAACGAAGGGAGTGAAACATCCGGTATATTTTTTAATTTTCATTGAAAGGCTTTTTCTTTTGTCTACTTTTCAATTAGACAAAGCGTCAGATTGATTTCTGTTTATTTCCAATTTAATTTAATTTATACACCTATCGGGTTCGGGTTTTTAACTGTCTTCTTCTTTTCGTTACGGATGGTTGTGAGATTCCATTTATTGTGTATGTGTCATTACCATTATCTCCGATTTCTTTTTTCAAATTTCGCGTGGTCAGCGTAAATTTATGTACAGAGTTTTAAGGCAACGTTATTACCAAGGATTGTAAATTATTGTTTATTGCGTAGTGTGGGCGTGGTTGCAGATATTATACCCATTTCCAAATTCATACTTTGGGCGTCAACTAAGAATATCTATAGCTTCAACTTGTTATCTCACTTGTTGCGATTAGAGCCAAGTTTCCAGATTGATTATGACATGAGGATAAGTTGGTGGCTTTGCCCGTATCTATATAAATATTCTCAGCAATTTTTGATAGTTTATGACGAAACGAAGTAAAAACCCACCATTAAATACGCTAGACCACTTCGCTTAATAGAGTTATTAACATAAAGCCTCTCTGAAATAAGGCGTTATATGGGAAGTGGTCGAAATCCTGCTTCAATTCGAAACATATTCGATAGACTTCGTCCTTGGGCTGAAACATATAAATGTACCAAATTTCATTAAAATATGTCAACAATTTCGGCTTATAAGTTGAACAGAAGAAAACAAGACGGACGGGCGGATGCACGCACAGACAAGCTGCGAATCGGTATAATGAAGGCTAGGTCTGGCTGTCCTTCTGGGTGCTCCATACATACGCACGAATTTAATATTCCCTTGTACCATAAGTCGTGTAAGATAAGACAAATGATTTATTTTATGATGCATCATATTGTATGGGGCGCTTACAGGGATGCTTCATGTATTCGAGGTTGACATTCCGATGAAATGAATAAGACCATCTTTGCGAAGAAAAATGTATGTTAGAACTTAAACGGTACGCATTGCCCGACTATAAGATCATATTTGTTACGACTTTGCAACTATTTACAGCATAAGTCAGCGAAGTTGCACAACTGCGATTATTATTACACATTATGCATAATCCGATAGGCTTTTAAGATGAGCCACTTTCGAGAGATGAGCTGGAATTTTACTCGCCATGAGATCCTTTTTAGAATATTGCCAACTTCAGGCATTCAAAAGACTTCATAAGAAAATGCTAAGCTGTTTACGAAGACCTTGGGTTAGTTAGAGAATGTCTTATATGGCTAAGAAAAATTTGGTCAGAGCTACTTGTGAAGATGTTCTGCCTAAGTAGACAACAATAAAAACGCTGCACGACGGGAGCACATAACACACCCCTCTGAGGATTGTAAGGCTTTGTTGACCACAATCAAGTGAACACTTACTATCGTGACGATTGTTTGTCGTAAACATCCTAATTTTATTTTGCTTCTTACAAGCATATGTGAAAATTTTTCATGTAAAAAGTTTTTCAGTTTTTTTTAGCGGACGAAAAACTTCACTATTTGTTTCGTTTAAAAAGAGAAGTTTAAAAATATCGTTAAAAAATTCTGGATAATAATCGCAGGCACGTTTACAATCCGGGGTCCAATTGATTTCTAAAATCTTTGGTCGCATTTTACGCTCTCTTCCGTCATCAATGCTGCAGTCCTCAAGCATAATATCTGCAGCATACAAAGCTCTGGATTGCGAGCAAGCTGCTATACCGCACGGCGGTGGACATTTCGTAGCGCATTCTAATATTTCATACAACATTTGACAGATTTTATCTTCTTGTTTATGCCAAGGATTTTCAGGATTTTGTTGCTGCCATAAGGGTAAGAAGTCTTCACATTTTAGATGATGCAAGTCAGCCTCTGTCTGATAATTCATTACTGTAAAGTGTTTCTCATAATCATCCAAGTGATCTAAAGAAAATGCTTTATTAGCAAAACGTAAATAGAAATTGCGATGAATGTAAGCCTCTAATGGTTTAACGGACTTCAACAATATCACATAACGTACATCGAATTTGACTGGAGCTTGGATGTCGGAGCGATAGAATAGTACAGGTCGTTCAATGTATTTTTGCGCGATTTTAGGTCCGGTTTCAGACAAACGTACAATTTGCGCCAGGTTATTGGTTACATGCATATCCAGACCTCTAGCCAAATTCCAAGGCTTCACAATCCAATGATTGTCGAGTCCACGAGCAGTTCGACTTTGAAAATAGGAGGCGAATTGCGGAAGTTCCGTTTTCAAATTGTAAGTAGTCGGCAGCCAAATAGGGTAAGTAGTTAAAGTTTCAGCGTTGTGATGTTCGACAGCCGCTCGTCGGGATATAATGCTAAGCAAGTCTTTAATGCTTATCACATACTCGAACGGGAATTGATTAATAAATTTATTGGGCGTATTGTAGGCTAAATCAGCGAAATCTTTAAAATGGTTGGTTAACCATAAAATATCTGCTTGTTCTACGTCGTCAACTAAAGCAAAGTAGGAAGAGGTCAAGTATTGCTTAACTACACTGTATTCCGCGTAAACTTTTAAAGGTTCATCGCGACTAGTTAACGGAACCATGAGATTGTCTTCGGACGGATGTGTTTCCGGAATATGACCTGAAGAGAAGTATTCGGCATTAGGTTCTGTTTGCACGAAACTAATGCTTTTCATATCCGTATAGTGCCAGGGTAACAGTAAGGCTTGTCTTCTTTCAAGAGCATCTTTGCTTATGTGTTCTACATAATCTCTAGTAATTAATTCTCCATATTCACAATCCTTAATAGGAAATAATAGACTATATGTTTCTTGAGAATCTAAGAACAAAAAAGGCACTAAACGACAGTTTGGATCCTCAGCATGGCAAACGGCTGAACCTACTTTATCCATAACATACCAAATAGGTTGATTTTCGTTGCTTATCGTATAAAAATTGCAATATTTCCATAAACGCCTCATGACCTTATTCACCCGACAGTCATCGTCCTCATTTAAATGAACACCGGATATTTCACACATATGATCGAGTAAATTTTTATATTTTAACAATTGTTCACGAACGTTAGGCAAACGGAATGTCCAAGCGTGATCGATTAAAAATATAGCATCAGTATCTTCAGCCGTAAGACCATTCTCTCTTGTGACCAATAGTGCATACTCCGGCCGAGTATTGCTATCATCGTCCACGATGTCACTATCGCTGTCGTCATACTCGATGCGATTCAACTCCAACACCTTACCGGCATCAAAATTGTTGGTAATTAACTTAACGTAGAGGCTTCTCCACAGATGCTTCGGAACGCCTGATGATTGCAGTTGTGTTGCATGTAAAGACTCGAACCGATAAAAATCCTCCGTAATAATTTCCATCTTCTAGTTACATTAAAGGCGAAGCAGACACCTCTTACAGTGTGTTACCATATCGTACGGTTTAGCCGGCAATAACGAAAACGGGAGAAGCGAGAGCTTATTGGGCATTTCAGGCTACAAATAGTTAACACAATCACCATTTGATAAATAAAAACAACGAAGTTGAGTAATACGTAAACAAAACCAGTACATGGAATATAAGCAAACTAAAGTAAAGACCAAAGAATTGAAAGATGAATTAAAACGAAGCAAAAGAATTGCTTGACCGTAACGGATAAAAAGAAAAGATATTGGGCAAGGATCCCTTCTCAAACGCATGATTGCTTGTTTATTTAATGCTGCCTGAGCTCTGAGCTTCCAGCTGCACTTGTAAATGGACAGGATTATCAACATAAAGGGTGTTGCAAAACATAGCTTTGTACCTTAGCGTATTCACTAACTAGTTTTTAATATTTTGTTTCGAAAACAAAATCGTCCATGATGTAAAATTCTTATGTTAACGCAATATATCCATTTTATCAGAGATTTCCTAGATATACTACAAAGAACAAATTGTACTGGCATGATATTCTTTATTTATTAGATAGTAGGACAATAAAGAAAATAACGGAATTCTCCTTTTTTTACAAAGCAACTTTATACCACATCGACAGCTGCATTAGAGATGATTTCAATACTGATCGTTCCTGTGGGTCAAATATGTTGCATCAATTCGCAACTCGAATCGAAAGTTCAAGCTGCCTCGAGTTTGCAGGCTGCAGCGGCTCTTAGTAATTATGTGTCATTCTTATGGAATGTTCACAGTAATTTTTGAATATATGAGTCCGTTTAAACTTTGTGTTTTAGTAAATTTCAAAATTAACTGATAACCCATATATTGGAATAACTGATAGCATAGTAAGATAATGTTTTCCGGGTTTCTCAGGGTATATAATTTATCAGTACAATGTACAATCAGTACATGTAAACTTTATCTCATCAATAATAATAAAAGAATGAGTTTATATACTCGGGTTTGGAGAAAAAATTAATTTATTGATTTTGCGAGTCTGCAACGTACAATTGCAGCTCTTCCTTGACCATATTTAGCGTACCATAATCTTTTCGAAATACAAATGTTTACTGTACTTACGTTCTTCAATCATCAGCTTATTACCTTGCGTTTCCATTCGTTATTAACGAGGCGCTTCAGTTGGATAGTCCGGTCTTAATTGTTTACTGAAGAAGAAGAATAAGAAACATTTACTGGAAATTATTAAATTTGATATCGCCGATCAAATGGTCAGAAAATGTACAGAAAATGCCAGCCCACGTAAATGGCCTCTACAAATATTTTTCAATGTTTTAGATTTGATTGCTATAAATTCTTGGATCCTTTCCATTGAAGATATAAACAAAAGGCGGAAGATTTTGCAAGGTCCTGAATACCCGCAAAGGTCGGCTGCAATGTCATCAAATGAAAACTACTCTAACAAAAGCAAAATTTGTCAAGTACGACTTTGCCACAACAACAAAACGATTATATTAACCCATTGTATAACTTTGAATCTAAATAAAATGTATATACGTATATACAAAGTGTCAGTCTTTCTAGAGTTAAAAATGGCTCAGTAAAAAAAATATTATTCTCTTTTAATTGTGTGATTGAAAGTAACGAAAATTATTTATCCAATTAATAGGAAATAAATTAACTTTTATACTTCAAATAAATATAAAGAAAATCGGCAATCAGTTAGTGTGCGCAATTTTCAAACATAACTCTGATAATACCTTCCACTAAAAAGTACACTTGGTAGCACTTTTGTTCATTCATTCTCTGTTTGATTTTTGTTACACATAACAAAGTAAGTGGAATGGAGATTATTTTACTTTTACACCAATTCTTCTTTCTGTCATACAGAATGTCTATCATTTCTGGTATTTATCGTCCTTTTTCGCTTTGTTTTCGGAAACATTTCTTACATTTATATAGTAAAAATGGTTATATGTAGTCTTCCTAGTGTTAACAAATAACAAAACACAAGCCTGAATTTTATATGCGAAACCTTGTAAATTAGAAATTGTCAAAATACCATCCTATATGTAAAGCAAATGAGATAATTATGTTCGACTATGGCCGAATCATCTCTATCTTAGAAACAATTACAAAAAGGTAAAAATTTCCACATTAGAATATGGACGTGGCTGCGCACAAGTACTGTATGTTCGTCTATAAAACGTACGTGAAAATTTTTATCCATTCCAATTATTCCATTGCTATTATTATCAGTAGTTATCAAAAAACGTAGAAAGTAGACGTGTTTTTAGTTCATATTGTACTCTCTTTCATTACCAGTCATAAAGAATGTCTAGCACAGATATTAGATATGTGGACAGACAGGCATCCCCAGAATTCAGAATTCAATGCTGATTGAAAATTTATACACTTATGAGACTTTTTGAGCTTTCTTTCTTCTCAATGTTACAACAAACGTTTATATGTACTCACGCTGTTTTACAATTGTTTGTTGGTATGTGTGATAATTTTTAAGTGTTTTTCCAAGAGAAATGTAGCTTTTTTTACGACTTTCTATTTTTATTCGTTTTTCTTTTTTCTAATATTTTTCCGTAGAGAAATTCCCTTGCACTTTTTCACTTAAAGATTCTTTTATTTAAAAACCGTTAGCTGATTTTCTTTTCTTTAAACGTGAAAAATGCCATATGTTCAGAGTAGAGTTGCCTTCAAAATATGGTACCACCAGCACGGCGCGTAAAATCTTTGTCATGAAATGAAAAAGAAGAAGAACAAGATTATTCATTTGTTCATAATTATCTATTAAAAGCCTCGCATTTTATATTAAAAGCAACGCATTTTCTCTCAAAAGTGAAACGAAATTTGTATGGCCTTAATTACTTATTAAAAATTCTGCATATTTTAGTGGGTCTTGCGCTGTTATAGGATGACCAGTTAGTAACATGTCTAAGGATTTGCTATGTGGCATTAAATGAGACATTGCATCAGCTGGCGTTGAAGCGAAAAGTGCAATATTTCCACTAACAAATTATTTTTACGGTTTCCGCTTTAAAAGTAGGGACTTTTGGTTTTTCAAACTATCAGTGAAAGTCTAACATTCCCTTTGCTCTAACGGTCTACGAATCCTCTAATTGTGGACGTTCCGCGTAAAGTAAAAAATGCACTGCACTTTGAAAGGACATATCTCGGGCCCGTACAATTTTTTCCGTTTTTGTATATTCACAAATATGAAGAGTGCGAAGATTTTCAGATTTAAAGTAATTGCGCAATCGCACATAGTCGAAATAATTTGGTATATAGATTAGACCAAAATTACTGCTTTTAAATTGTGGCAAAACTATTTCAAGAAAGGTGTGAAAATCCATATTTAAAATGTACAAATCCCGATTATAGTGTGCAATTGAGACAGTTGACTTTGGATCGAAGGAACTTTTTAGCAGGTTCGCGGGATATTTTTTAACACGGTCGAGGATATTTTTATCATGGTTGAGGATATTAGCATTTATTGGAAGGAACTCCGCGCTCTCTCCATTCTAAACCAACGGGCCTGTTTTCATAAAACTTGTAAAGGGAAAAGCCAGATAATATTGATAATAAATCATAAAACTGTAACTTTGCAAAATTCACATCTACTTGAAATAATCGAAATGAGACTTGAACTACTTTCATAACAAACACTTTGTCGTTCCATCAACCTCACACAGAAAAAATCTTAGGGATTGTAAATATATTAGTTGCGACTGCCTTCGAAATGAAAGGGCAACGCAGAAATGTAAATATTGCCATAGTTATCTTGATTTTTTTGAAAAGTAGCCTTGGTTGGCTTTCAAAATAAACTGTGCGCAAGAAAAGGCAATATGAAGTCCACAAATTTTCATTTGTTACATAAACTTATTGAAAAACAAATCCACAAAATTTCAGAGTGAGCGTTCATTGTGGCTAAACGTAGACTTTTTCTCATAAGTAACTTAAATTTCACATAAATCCTTTTTATATCTTTTTGTTTTATTAGTTTATTTATATGCAAAGCCACTTCCTCCCCCCACCCACTTCGCTGAAACCGACGACGCTTCACAAAAAGGACAGTCCTAGACTTTTCTACTACTTGCGGTCCTGTTCGTTATCTGCTCTGCGGGATGCGTCGTTGTGATCCAGTTCATCAAAGAAAAAACTGTTGCGGTTACGAAGCATTCTGTATGTGAATTTAATATTTTTTTTTTAAATTTATTTAAAATATACTTTAATTAAGAAAAAAGACTTTAAGGGTAAATTTATTCTTATTATTGTTGCAAAGATTAAGAAAATATTGCAGATTGTTAAAAATTTCATTTAAATTTTTATTAAACTGAAAAAAAATAAATAAATAAACAAAACGTTCTATTCGGTACTCAAAGGGTTTATTTTTTACAAACCACGCGTTAGTGCATTAAAAATAAAAAAAAAAAATTGTAGAATTAAATTTATGTAAAACACTACTAAGACGGGAGTAGCTGGATACGAGTGCCTGATACTTTTGTTTAATTTTTTTGAGGAGAAACGAAAAAACTTATGATAAAAATTTTTCATTATTTTTTCCTTTTCTTTTACAATTATATTTAATTATATAGGAATTTCTTTAAGAAATTTTACATGTACAAATAGAGATTTTATTTATGGGTCTGTCTGCTTTCTTTCCATATATTTGTAAGATTTTTGTTAACCGTGTTTAGTATTTTTTTTCTTAGGGGAACATAATCTGAACAAATATAAGCCTCGATTCTTAGCTAAATGAGAGAGAAGGAAAGGGATAGAGATAGATAGGGTTGTAATAGTATGTGTACTCTGCTTAAGCCACATAGTTATATTGATTTTGATTATCCTTATCACGTTCCATGTAGTCACGATCGATAAGAGATTCAATGCGTTTTTTAAGATCAGCGGGCTAAGAGGAAAAAGTATCCGATAATTGTTTCTTAAGACATAAGAGTTTAATGTTAATTTTACCTTAACAGGAAATGTTAGCTGATTAAACAGTTCAGTTATGAGTAAATTGTGACTCAACGTTTTACGCATTTTCATAATTCGTACAATAGCAGCATCTATTTGATACTGGCGATCTTGGAAAACGCGCTCCTCGGTAGCTTTTTGCTCTTCCGTCTATTGAAATAACGAAGAAAAATTTTCAATTCATTTTTTATTATATTTTTGTATCCACTGTCTAAAGTTAATAGCATACAAATGTACATCCGGTCGGTAAAATCATAATCAATGATGCGGAAATCTGATATTTAATATCTTTATCCTTTATCCCGACTTTAAGGACGAACATGAAAACTGTTTTGATCGGGCTTCGGCCAAATTTAATGCGGAAGAACAAATGCTTGCGGATGTAAGCAAAGGCTGCCCACACCTTGTTACTTGCTTTATGCTCTAAAACGTGTTTGCTTGTTCACCGTTTCATTTGTCACTTTAGTCAAATTTTTAATAAATATTTAGTGCATCATAAACATATTGATGTGAAATCGGAGCCAAGTATTTGTCAAATTCACGAAAACCTTTTGCGTAGCAATGCGACGCCTCGTTGTCATTTTGTGCATTCACTTAAAGTGGTATGCATCCAAAGTTCGTTATAAGCAAATATCGATTGCTTTTTTGTTTTGCTATACTTACAGTCTCTTTCATTTGTATTTGATTGATTTTAATGCGAAATAGTTTGTTGGTGAATTCATTATTATAATGGAATTGATCACCGTCTTCCACCTCTCTTCCTTTCGGTTCCTTCGATATAACACGGGCACGCCCACAGGCTAGCGACTGCAGTGTACGACGCAATTCGCCATCCTTTGAAAATAAAAAAATACTCCCATGTTGTTAGGATAATTTTATTTAGAATTTTTTTTTTTATAATTTTACTTTTTCTCATATATATTACCTCAATATTTGTTGCTGCCAGTATTTCTTCAAACGCCAAGTTATCTTTTTCATTAAATAATAAGAGGACTAAAGCTTGAAATAAAGAAACCAGCAATTCCTTTGGTCCCTGTAAGAAAATTTTTTTTTGTGAAATATTTCAAAAATACTATTAAATTGAAGAGGGAACTTACCCCATCGAAACGTGCTTTAAGCACACAATTACCCAACGTTGGTTGCCATTGCAATTTGCGACCACTGTGTTTGGCCAAATAGAATTTATTGAAAACTTGTTGTGGCTTCACTAGTTGAGTTGGCATATTAACTTCTGTTAAGGGATATGTTGGCCAATAGCCCATTGTTAATATATTAACCGTTAAATCGATGTTAGTCACTTCGCCGTCCATATTCACAACGTATTGTTTAAAGGCTATATTAATGTCACGACTTAGTTCCATATCTTTAAACATTCCTTCTAATTTTGAAGTAAAACCACCCCCACATTCTTGCTTTAGTTTCGATAACATGCTCTTCTCGGCGTCTACGGAAGCAGATTTGCCAACTAATAGACGTTTAGCCAAATCCTACGAATAGAAAGATATTGAATCGTTGATATATGTCCATTAAGTATAAAGGAATGAAATTACAATTTTTGATTTTATTTGATCAACGATTGTGGGCAGACCACTGAACACTCAACTCCAATTAAGATTACTAACATAACCCTAGTGCGTTGCAAACGAAGTGATAAAATTACTCCCCTATACACTAGTGGTCATAAGAAAAATAACAATTACAAGGCAAGTAAAATGGTTTGCTCTGGGGTTCATTTTGGACACCATAACCCACAAAATTTATGAAAAACAAAAGGACGTAATTTGGCATAGAACTCGTAAATGCATGTCAAAATTTTCCATGCGGTATAGTATAAGTTATACTTTGTTGCCTATGAACAAAGCGAACACAGCAAGAACACGATAAACGGACGGATCGGCTAGGCTAGGACGTATGCCTTTCTGGGTGTTTTCTACGCAACTTTCGAATTTTTGAAAAGAAAGAATAAATTTAGCACACGCATATATTGCTGAACGAACCTTTTTGTAGAATGCTTCGAACACATCTTTACCATGTATGAAGCGAAACAGTACCATAATTTTATCTAAAATCTGTTCCAATTCCTCTTCAGTTGCCTCCTTATTACCAGCCCTTAATTTCATATCAACGTATTTGGCTAGAAAGTACAATTTAATCAGATAATTAGCGACGGTATAAAAAAAACATTTGAATTTACCAATCAGCTCGGCTGGTTTATTGGCTCGTTGGTTAATGAAAAATTCGAAAGCTTCTCGTAATGAATTGGTAAATTTCTCATTGTGTTCAAAGCAGGTGCGTACAATAACATCCATTTTATCTTTAAAATCTAAAAGGTCTTGCACCATATTTTTATCTTTTTCAGGATCGATAACAATAGTGCGCCCCTTCTTCTTTATATAGCCATTAAAATTGCCACATAATTCAGCTGTGCCATTTTTAACACGATTTAACAGACTATACAGCAAAGTCAAATCACTCAGTCTATTCTCTTCTAAAAGTGTGTCCAAACCTTTTTGAAGAATTTGCGTTAAATGCTCGGCTATTAGTTCCTTTTCTACTGTATAGATGAGAGGATATCTTTAAAAGGAAAGAAGAAAAAAAGAGAAGTTACACATACAGCTTTATAGCAAGTAAGCAAATGGAAAACATACTTAGTGCTTGAATCCAAATAGTGTAGCAGACGTTGATTCTCTTCGTTTAAACGCTTCTCAACATGTTGTAAATATTCGGGTACATCGAGTTCCTGCATTTTACGTTGGCCTTCAGCTTGATACAATTGCCTTGTCGCTACGAGGAATTTATCCTCGAAAGCGCTAACGTAAATCTGTAAATCACATAGCATCCGTATAAGACTTTTCAATAAAGCGCGATCAACAGCATCACCATTGCGCTCCTTCTCAATTAACATTAGGAGACCTTCGACGGTACGTTTTTGCACTAAACTATTCAAAGCTATATGGGTACGAAACAAATCCAGGCCCATGTCCCTTTAACAAACAAAGCTGAATGATTTTCTGTTCTGAAAGATCTTAACATGGCAAAAACTTACCATATTGAGTGAACTGTGGGATTTTGCAAAACATATGTGCGATCTAAATATAAAAATATACTACGCATCATTATCATTTGCTGGCAATACGATAACCACCAATTATTAATTTTCTTTAAAAAAACCTATGCGCAGTAGAAAAACGAATTATTGAAAGTGTTACCTTAGAGCATAAAAATAATGTAGAACTTACCAATTTATCCATACTTCCGCCAGTAAATGTTTCTACATTGCGTTTAACATGGGCCTCCGTAAGATCTTTTAGTTTTGTGTATAATTGAGCATCCATTTTATGACTGCACATATTCTCCACAGCCTGATAGAGTTCTTCTAGTATGTATTTAATAGGTTTTGATAGTTGTATGGCCACAACAGCTTCTTCTAATTTTTGACAGGTGCTTTCCGAATAGTTTTCCGGCAGTGTTGGTTTGACTATAAGGACGAAGTCAACAGATGTTAATATTTTTTTCATCAAATTTATTTTAGTTACCCTTAAAATTTTTAATCACGATTTTTTTAACATCGCCCGGCTTAGTGGCATTTTGAGTGCCCATCTTATTAAAATGTGATGAGGTAGTTATAGACGAACGATGTTCATTCACATTTGAAGCTTCCAACATGGAGAAATTTGAACGACGCTCACCATTAGCATCGCTACCATTGCCGGCACCACCACCACTTTGCGTGAACTGATTGTTACTGTTGCTGGTATTATTAGTGGTAATACTACTGTTACTACTGGACCGTTGCATCGTATTATTATTATTTTTATTGTTGGTGTTTTGTTGACCTAAAGCAGTGCGTCCTTTCGTTGCAGCAGCTGAGGTGGAAGGCCCGGTACTAAAATAATCGGCGTTTTTCCTAAAACGATTATTAAAATTTTCAGTATCCGTTTGCTGGATTTCCGTAGCTGTTTCGTATTTATATTTTTTCGAGGAGCTCATAGTTCGAAGCCGCTTTCCGTGAGCAGCGCTGACAACGCTTTTGCCGTTCTTCTATCCTCCGCGAAACACACATATACACATATGAACACCAACAACCGTTCACAACATTGAGTTACAAGAAACAAAACCAACAGCCAAATCAAGAATCAAATATTGTGATAAACGTTAACAAAACAGATTTTTTATACAAATTCTTTTTAGCGATAATCACCTGTGTTCCTGTTTAGATACAATTAACGTAAAATCTTATCACGATTATTGAAATAAAAATACAGTATACCTCCCGTACTTGTACACTACAGAAATTAGTAAGCAATTGTATAAAAAAAGATGAAATTGCCAGTGTCTTTTGCTTTCTGTTCACCTAAAATTTCCGCTGGTATTAAAATAATAATGTCGTTGCACGTGAAACACTTCTAGTATTTTTGCATAATATTTAAGAGATTTTACCAATTCTACAATCTTTTGGACGTTTTTTAAATAAATTCTACTGATTTACTGCTGCCTTTGACTCTCCGTTTTTGGCTGCGGGCAATGTTTTGCAAATTCTATTTTCAATGACATTTATGGCCCATGTAAAAAAAGTGCAGGCAAGTCTAATTAATTAAGTAGAATATACAAAGGGAAACTTAACACATTTAACATATGATTGAGTAAAAATAACAATTAGAGAAGGCAACGTTTTTTCTTATAAACACAACTCTGGTTCTATTAACACTTTACTGCTGACGATAATATCTCTTTCAAATCTAAATTACATTTGATAAAACATTCTCAACTTCATTTAGGAGACAAGTCTGATTAGTTTCTATGGCGTCTACGCGCCCAGAAAAATTAGCTTCAGTTTCAATTTGCGGAACACAAGCATTTCCTACATAGATTTTCTTTCTCTTATCTAGATTGATCAATTAGTTCCCCATTGTAATTAATATGTAAAGTGTAAACTAGAATCCAACTCAAGTCAAGTAAAGAGTATTCCTAAGCCAAATGTATGAAAAAGAAGAATCCAACAAATAATTTGAAGTCAAGTCTTAAAGCACAGAACGTTAAAATTCATAAAAAAGTCTTTATTCATTTCTATAAGCCGTTAGGTTGATAGATTTTAACGAATTTTAATACTCGTCAAGACGTTTTTGACAATATAGATTAACATAGTCTTTCGTATGACTAACTAACTTTTTTTTTATTTAATTTAATAAATGAAGCTTCCTTCTCCCTTTACTGAACTTAGAATGGAAATAAAGTTTTTATGAACAATCTCCATCAAATTTTCTGAATATCACATAATTTTTCAAATCCAGATTGAATAAAACATTAAATCGTTTTCAAAGATCTTAATTTCTTAAAACTCTCAATTGCAGTACAAACTAATATTTAACAAGTCCATAAATTTAAGCATTTTAAAGGAAAATTGTTATCAGACCTTACTGTAGTTCAATAGTTATTGGAATTCTTAATGTTTTTGTTGATGTTTAAATTCAAATTGATGGCGGGATGACGTTTAAAAATAAACTATTATCGACAATTAGCTGAAATGTTTTGGACTGTGGTTGAAAACAAATTAAAAGAAAGTACAACACTACACAGTGTTCAAAGAAGAGGAAAAGCTATTGTATTATAGAAATATTTATTCATCACATGATTTGCAGTTTTAAAAACAAACAATGCTTTTACTCAAATATCTCAGATCCTCCGACTTTTCTCATTAACAAGGAATTCTAAGATCTTCAACACAATAATGCATTATTTTGTTTTTCGTATTAAAAAAATTCAAATTGTAAGCACAGCAAAAAGCCGTGTTACCGTATTATTTGATAAGAAAAGTATGCAAATTGACGTGTGTAAACAAAAACATATAGTTTTTGGGAAGTCAAAATAAAGAAATCAACTTACCTGTAAACCTTTTTTACTCAGCTCAGTAAATCATATGTTGTTGATTTACTGTACTTGCAAAAGGAAACATAAATGTAAACAATACATATGTGAAAAAGAATGATGCAAAAAATCAATGTTAAAGCAAATTGAATTTTTGAATGATTATTAAAATAAAGGATGAAGAAAATGAGTTTAAAAGAAGCAGCATGGAGGTGGACTTCTCTGATACGGTTAAACAAAACAAAATGATTACTTAAACACTATGATTTGATGGACATATTTTAAATTGAAAATAAATCGTCTTTATGGCTGGTTTTTCATTCCTTATAAAATAATAAGTTATAACCAAGAATTTGAAATCATCCAATGCAGAAAAGACATCAATTAGTACAAAACAAACATAAATAAATAATTTCTAAGTTTAAAACAAATTGTCTCTCTTTCTTTTTGTTTTGTTTGCTTGTCTACACAAAAACCACATGATTTGCGAATTCGCAAACAGTTTCGTAAATATACGGCAAAGCAAAAAGTCGATATATGCTATCTCGAAAATAGGAATAACGCATCATTGTGTGACATACCAGGCAGGTTATCACGTTTGAAATATTTAACTCACGTCTTCGTTTTCAATGCAAAAATGAAAGCCGGCTTTCAGCTAAGTGATTACCCCCGGCATAAAAGATAAAAAAAAAGATTGTGACACAGAGTAAGTACATTCTCCCCAAAGGGAAAACGACGAACGATTCTCAAAATAGGCAACTTGTTCTCTTGTGTCCCTTTTCTTCTATTGTGCAAATATTCTTATGAAATTTATTATCCCTTACGATTATTATTTACTGTTCTAGATACTTGCTTTATATTTTGATTTTGAAATTTTACTATGTTTTCACATTCATTTCCTGCTGTCAATAAACTTAATTATTTACTTTTAGTTGAAAGAGGAACACATTTTTGTAATTGACTCTTCCGCGACTAGGTCAGTAAATTTAACGTTAAAATATTGTATTTCCTTTGCAAAACCTTAAATAGTATGTTTTCAGATTCTTTTTCGATAAGGGACAGGCTACCAAGCGCAGATGGAAGAAACGCAATGATTTTAAGAAAACTAAATGTACCTATAGTCTTATTTGTTTTCGTATTTGCAATTAAGTCAATTGTTTGAATTCAAAGGAGTTAACTGAAGAGTATATCTACCTTCTATGTAGTTATACAGATTGTATAAAATTATTCCTTTTCTCCCTTTAGTATTATATATGGATACGAATGTCAACAAAATAAATGTATTAAAGTCGAACTTAACAAGCAGAACTTAAGTGATGCCTTAAATTTGCTAGTTTGTCGCATGACATGCGGTAAGACTATTGGCACTCTTTGGCCGAAGCCTAGAGGAACGGTTGAATATGAAACTTCCTTATTACCTATCGAAGGCAATAATATCAAATTCAAAATAATACCCCAATATCCGAAGCATATTAAAATTTGGAATACTAGTAAAAGCCGTTTTATGAAAATGTTACATAAAAAATTGCCGGATATCAATATTACAAAAACTGAAAGTCACTCCTTACAAATTGTAATTATCATCATTGATGCGGAGAATACAGAGGAACTACCCAAATTGGCTTTGAATATCAATGAAAGTTACAAATTGATGATAACAAATGCAACCGGAAAGATTGTGTTGGCCAAAATAGAAGCGAGCAATTATTATGGTGCTAGGCACGGTTTAGAGACCTTGGCTCAATTGATTGTGTATAATGACATAACACTCGAATTGCAAATTTTAAGCAGAGTCTCTTTAAGTGATGAGCCAGCGTTCAAATGGCGTGGTTTGTTGCTGGATACGTCGAGAAATTTTTACAGTGTAAATGCTATTAAGAGAACATTGGGTGAGTAGATCGCAGGTTAACGCACATTTACGGGTGTATCCATTTAGCACTTTCCTAAACATAGAATGATGCCATAGCACTTTAGTTTGAAAATTATACTTTTACGATGCTTTCATTCAAATAAATTTTGTTTCGCGAGCTGACATTTCGAAATAATTCATCTGTAGCTTAAGATTCCTCAATTTAACTCTCGCATTTTTGGCAAAAAGTTTCATAGATTTTGAATACAACTCTTGTTATTGGATACACTTGTTTGTTTTCCGGATAAACATTATTATGGTGTTGTTGCGTTCTCTTGCAGACGCAATGGCCATGGTAAAGTTGAATACATTTCATTGGCATTTGATTGACAGTCAGAGTTTTTCCATGGAAATAAAAACACGACCCGAACTTTCCAAATATGGGGCTTACTCATTAAGGAAAACATACACACATAAGGATATTGCAGAGATTGTGGAATATGCACGTGTACGCGGCATTAGAATAATTCCTGAATTTGATGCTCCCGCGCACGTTTATGAAGGATGGCAGAGTAAAAATTTGACTGTCTGTCTTAAAGTAAATTCTATGAGGGATTACTGCGTTGAGCCGCCTTGTGGGCAACTAGATCCCACGGCGAACGGTATATTTATAATACTTCGGGATATATATAAGGAGATGTTTGATTTATTCGATATTGATCTTTTCCATATGGGTGGTAGCGATGTCTCAACACCTTGTTGGAAACAATCCGCATCCATAAACAATTGGATGAATGTGAAGGGTTGGCCGTTGAGCGAGCCTTATTTTACACACTTATGGGCTAATTTTCAAGCACAAGCGTTGCAACAAATTGAGTATATTGCAAAACAAAAGAATATTTCAATAATTTTATGGGACAGTCGACTGACTGAAGACCCATTTATAGATGAGTACCTGAAAAAAGATCGCTATTTTATACAAATTTCAGATTTTACTAAGAAGCGAAAAGTAACGAATATACTAACCCGCGGTTATCATATAATAGTCTCCAATTATGAGTCTTTACTTTTCGGTTATAGTAAAGCCAACTGCATTAACAATAAGAACTGCCCGTACATTAACTGGAAAAACGTCTATGAGAACAAAATTGATTATGTGGTCTCTAGTTATCTATCGCAAGTATTGGGTGCGGAGGCTATTGTTTGGTCGTGGCAAGTAGATGAGCATAATCTCGATCAATGTCTATGGCCCAAAGCAAGTGCTTTGGCTGAAGTGCTTTGGACTGAATCGGAAGACAATTTCTATGACGTTGAATCCCGCATGCTAACACATCGTGAATATTTAGTTGCAAATGGAATTGGCGGAGAATCTTTAGGACCTGAATGGTGTTTGCAGAATGAAGATGAATGTGTGTTTAGTCGAATGGGGTCAGTCGTGGAAAAAGCTTATTTACCTGGTTCTTCAACCACTATCTTATATTCTAAATCATCGATAAGGCACAATTTAATTGCTCTTTCGTCTTCACTATCTTTCCTAACCCACTTTTTCATAAAATTTTAAAGGAAATATTTTAATTATTATATATACAAGTGATATTTCCTGACTCGGTAAAGACCAGATGTCCTACAATAAATATGAGTAATTTTCCCGCATTTCAGTCTTACTTCTATTTATTGTTCTATTTCCTAAGGAGAGCCAACTGTGGAAAGGAAAGAGCAAAGTTGGTGTAATCGGAAGAAATGAATCTATTTCTTTTTAATTTATAATACTTAGATTCTCGGTTTTACTTTTATTACTTAAGCATTGATGCGATTTATATGACTTACGTGCGAACCAGGCAGTTTCCCCAAGAGTTTTAGAAATTTTATAATCTGCACCGCTTGTCGTACAAGATTATATAAAGTTTGTGCGAATGGATGCAACACGTCCAGAAGGGCTTGAGATAAACCCGTCTTTTATTGCACCAATCGACTATGAATCACTTTTTGCATTAGTATAAGCCGATCTGTCCGTGTAGCTGTTGTGTTTTCTTGTGTTCAACGTACAGATCTCAATTTTTTAGATATTTTTATGACTTTCGGTACACTGGCCCAAGGACGAAAGCAATTGAAAATGGTTCCGATCGGATTATTTTTCGATCACTACCCATATAAATCCTTATTTTGAAAAGTCTTTGTATGAATAACTCTATTAAACGAGGTAGCGCAGGGTATTTGATAATGGCTCGCGTCCCACTATAGTGTTTTCACTTGTTAAAATTGCACTTATCAAATAATGCCAAAACTGGGTATGGATTGGGAAAACCATAATTGACATAAGATGTTGACAGTAGAAAGCACATGTATTTTACAATAAGAATTGAAAGGTTTATGTTTGAAGTGAGAGAGGGAGAGAGAGCGAGTGGGCAATGGAGGGAATCAAGTCTTTTTTGATTTTTCTAACCAGCAAACACTTCACGAACGGTTACACTAAAGAGGTACATGCGCAGATAACACTTATGAAGATAGAAGGACGAACCAAATTCTCCCGGGCGAGGTCACGTTATGCTCTAGGCCGCACTACACCCTGCCATATGCCCTATCTATAATCTTTTGTTTGCGAGTGTATATTTATATGTACTGTTATCAAAATATCATAATTTATGAAAATTAGTCGATTTTCTAAGAAAAGAATTTCTAAAGAAACGGGAGAAGCAAGTACATATTTAATGCGCGTTATCTGCGTCATGCGACCGGCGACTCGTGAAAAGATTAACAACCATTAGCAAAAATTTAGCGGAAACAGGGATTAATACAAAAATGTAGCGATGAATTTAGGTAAAGGTAACTTGCTTGTAAAAGAGCATATAAGCAGAATATTTGCGGAAGGCCACAACGAGAATTAAAGCGTTATAAATATAATTTCCTGCCGATAATTTGTAAATAGATTTTCCAAAAATTGTAAATAACACCTATAAGATCCTTAAAATCAAAATTCAGCAGTACGAACTTAATTCCAAAAAGAGGTGAGGGAAAACGTAAAATCAAAAGAGAGGTTTACGTTACAATATATGTTTATACGACAACATGGTATATATAGTAAGTACATATATGGTAAATACACTGCGATGAACCGCTCATCCCTTCAATGCAAGTATTTCCCTTTAAATCAAAAGGTCCATGCGATAACCATTGAAATCAAGCGAATCATTTCCGGCTGTTACTAAATGAAAAATCGTTATTTTCGCTGAAAAACAAGTTCAATTTACTTCCGTTCCGCTCAAGCCGGCTTTAAAAAAAAAATCATAGAATGCATTACTTACAAGTACAAAAATCAAAACTGTTTGTAGTCTCAAATACGTGCATTCGGAAAAAAATTCAAACGTCTTTCCAAGTCAAAAAAGTCCCAAAAATGTATAATTTTGATATTTTGCTTTTTTTTACTATCCAGTGAATAAAATACCCAAAATAATGTCATAATTGAAACGTTTGGAAACTCGCCGCGACTTCGTCATCAAATATAAGTTATATATGAAGCGTTGTAAAATCTCGTATTATTCATAAAATTTCTTACCATCTTAAGTACGTTTCCGTAGTATGAACTAACTTAATTTGCATTACAGTCACTACAGTAAGACGTGAAAAGTTAGTGAAAAGTGTCTCTCGCTTGAAATATTAGAAAGAAAATTAGAAAAAGAAGAACGAAAATCAATAATTAAATTGTATGTGGTAAGGGTTTTTTACAAATGTGTTTAAATAAAAATACATGCCATTTTTTCATTGAAATAATAAATAAATAAATAAAATCCCATAAATGTCAAAGTGAAAATTTTTAACATGTATAAAATACAAAAATAGTTTAAAATGTTGTTGTTGTTATATGGGTACTGATATATTGCGGTGTCCGATTGTGTCTGCGAATGTTTGTGAAGAAAAAAAGTGAAAAATTTGTTATAAACCAGATCTGCAACAAAATTTTTTTGTATATATATATATATATATATATACACATATATGTAGGCATATACGTATGTGACTGCATGTATACATATATATATATATATATATATATATATTTATTTATATATAATACGGTATAAATGAAAAGATGCTGCAAGTCTTCATCTAAGTAGCAATAGCATAGTACAGTGCGTGTTTGTTTGTAATTGTGAAGTAACGGAAAGGAAGGAAGGAAGAAAACAACACTTCATACCTGCACAAACAGTTATATATAAATCATATATGATTGGGATTGTATGCACGCATGCAGAAGTTTACATGTATTGGGAATTTTTAAAATCATCGTAAGGGGCGCACCTGTCACATTAGGAACTAACTTAAAAATTTCCCCCTCCCGCTTTTCGTTTGATAAAAAAAGGTTATCTTAAATATTCGCTTTTCGGGTAAGTTATGTTAAATTTTCTTTATACATATTTTTATATGTACATATACTTTATAATAAGGTATAATTATTTTATAATGACACCTGGGAAGTGTTATATTAAATCTCTGCACGTCGTTATTATTTAATTTAGGTGTATTTGTATATACATATATGTCGATCACATATATATATTTTGCACCATTTATGTAGATGTGGAAAGGTTTCTCTCTAATTTTGTTATTATTCCATAATTGCTCCATTTGCTACTATCTCTACACCCTATTCCAAGGTGATATGTTTTAAATTTGATGTTAAAAGAATTTTGATTCTCACTACATATATTTAATCATTTTAAAATTTCCAACTTTCCTATTCGTCAAAAGGCCATACAGTTTACTATATTTCATTTGTGAGCATTCGGGAGTGTTTGGGCTACATGGGCCGGATCAACAATCAGCTGGATATGACTAAATTAAGTTGAAATTTTAGTTTGACTAACACTATAGACATACAATACGAAGTCGGTATGCTGCGTGCATCGGACCGGCGTAGCTTCCTGTTACAAATACAATGACAAACAGAAACCCTTTGTGCTTATGAAAGCCTTTCAAACATAGTTCCGAATCGACATCAAATAGTTTCCAGGATATTTTATTCATTTCTCTACATGACGTCTTGCAGAGGTGAAGGGTGACCTATATTCGGCTTAAGGCGAATGTTTTGCGTTTTATCATCATTGCTTCATTCCATATCTTCTTCCTCTGTACTCTTTATACTTTTGCACAATTTCATAACTTTTTTTTAAAATTATTTTATTATCGTTTTATTGAACCTTCTCCGTCGTTATTTAATACTACAGTGCTTTGTAAATAAATGCTGATTTTTAATGAAATAAATAAGTAATTTATATTATATACATACGTGTGTGCGTGCATTTATTAAGTGATTCCCTTTCTCTTCTAAAAGAAAATGAAATCTATTTAATTAACTGGTTTTTATGTTACGTTTACCACATTCACAAACTAAACTCTTAGTCATACATACCCCACCCGTTCCCCTGGATCTGTTTATTGAATCTTAAGGGTTGTTTTTCCTTGCGTTTTGTTTTCTTTAGTTTTCAAAATGCTCCCCATTTTAGGGTGTGGATTGCTTGTTACAATATTTTATACATCATTTTTTCCATCCATTTGTTGTCATTCATTGATTTTTTCAATTTCATTTGTCGTGAAAATGCCGGTTTCCTTTTTTTTGAATACGAACTGCTTTGAAACTAAACGACAGTATAGCATGTGTGTCTGTATGGCCCTGTTTGCAGATTACTTTACAATCATTGTTTGTTAGCTTTAAAATCCGGTGAAAATGTCCCTAAAATAGTTCATTAATTATGGATTTTATGAAAGAAAGTCAACCGCATTATAAAGATATTGAAATTATCAATAATTACATACTTATAATAATTGCCATCAACATTTGTCTTGTTCATTACAATCTTAAGACACTTATTTGTATAAATGTTGTTTGGCGCAATTTTAGTTCCCAAGTACCTTTTCCACGTTTCATTTTAATGAAGACCAGCCATAAATTTCTATTATAACTGGTTTAACCAGCTAACTGTGTTTGATATAAGTCCATTCAAGATTTCATTGCTTCGCTTTGCATTTGACACTTGTGTACCTTACTGTGAAATAACAAAAGAAAAAAAAAAACTGTTAATTGCTATTTACTATGAAAAGTGCGAATAGTTAATAAGAAGATATTTTATTTTTCAAAAAGGAAGAAAATCACGAATTTTAAACACCGTATGTCTCAACGATCCGTAATGTCTATGTCGAGTGTTGGCGTATCATGAGGCTAGAGTAATAATGTTTTTTATATGAAGCCTTGGAAAAGTTCTAAGTAAGATCCTGGGATTATTTGCAGAGTTTTGTTTACTTCACAAGCAAGCATACGTTGAAATATTTAAGTTTGGTAATCACATGCAGCTCTTCAGCTCTAATGAAACTTTTGTACACATGTGATCAAGTTTTTTGCTGAAAAGCTAGCTATGTACAGCACATCGCCGAAAAATAAGCGATATACTTATTTTGTCAAAACGTTTGCAATGCTCAAAAGAAAGCCTCAGAGACTCCACATTCGTGATGAACATCAGAACCTGTATCGATTTAAGCATACTGGTCGTGAATATCGCTATTAGGGTTATGTAGGGTTTCCCGAAACTCTTTATATAGAGAAGGCTCAAAAAAATACGTCGAGGTGGTCCAAGTTTGGTACTTTTAATTGTTTTTATTTCAAATTACGATTATGATCTGATTTTCATCATGAAGCATTAAAAATTAGACCTTTTTGTCATATGAACTTCAGTTTGCGTTTTATGAGAGAGGGCTCAAAAATTGCCCGGGCCGGTCTTAAGTTTTCGTACCAAATTGGAATGGCAAAATACTATCACTTAGCCGCTTTTGACGAGAAAGTTTGAAAGTTGCACTTTTTTCAGAAAAGGGCGTTATACGGGGAGTGATCGAAAAAGTGAATCGATCCGAAACATTTTCAATAGCGTCCGTCCTTGGCCGAAGTACATCTGTGTGCCAAATTTCATCAAAATATACCAAAAATGCTACCTGTACGCAGACATCAGACGGGCAGACGAACAGACCATATAAGTTCACATATACCTATGACGGGAAATTACTACATTCATCTTCACTACAACTTATTAGAAATCTTGGAGAAATTATAAAAATTTCATAGTATACATGAATATATATATACTTTGTGAAAAGTTAAAAATCTACATGAGTTTCGGGGAAGTATTTATTTTAACGGACAATTTTTGTTAACTATATCGGCTGAGGAGTCAGTGGCGTGTTGCAAAAATTTTTGTCGCGTTTCGAATATTAAATATTTATTTTGCTGCTTATTTAACCCATAATCCCTTGTACTCTAAGCCTGTTTTCCGTGGGGGAACAGCAGCTCCGCGCTATTTATACTCTACACCACTTGTGTCACTTGTATTCAGTTTGCGCGGACGTACGTAACACGTAGAAGGGCTTAAGATATACCCGCCTTTTATTATACCGACCGATTCAGAAAATGATTCTAGCCTTTATGTCCGTCCGGTAATTTCATGTAAACTTGTGTGAGTTGTTCTGATATAATTTGGTGCACTGACGTGCTTTAACCCAAACAGAAACACTATTCAAAATGGTCTGGATCGGTCTTTTTCTGCCATATAACGCCCTGTTTTGAGAAGTCATTCAATTCGTTCGAGTCGATTTGGACGTAGTAAAGATCAACCTTATCGAATTTCGAATATATCGGTCTATTTTTTGGATATCACCGCATATAAGGATTGTTGCAATATGCGGGTTTTCATCCAAAGTATGCCTTTGGCTGAAAATAATGTGTAACTTTTGTTGTAATATTGACAAAACGAGCGAATAACTATGTAGGCTAAGTGACGTAGGGTATTTAATAGCTGGCCTTGCCCGGCTACAATGTTTCCTGCTTGTTTTAAAGAAAAATAAAATATGGTCACATATAGGCAAAATAAAGGTAACTTTTCAGACTTTTCGGGACAAGTGTGACAAAGGTATGTCGTAGGAAGTCTCTTTCTTCTCTTTTCCTGTTCAGTAAGAGCAGGGTCGACAATCTTTGCCTCGACCTATTAGTATTACGAGGAGCTCTCTGTTTCATCTTTCAACTTTGTGGGTATTAAAGGATGTAGAAGCCTCCCGGCCTTCTTGGAAATCTCCTTAGTGGATAAATCAATAGTATCACGTATTTTAAACTGGCTAAGTGGATGCCCAATTCGCTGCGGTTTTATAACTTTACACAATATGAAGCGACTAATAACTGGTCAACTCGGTCAACGCCACCCATCCGTTTGATACAACTTATGTACATTGTTCATGTGAATTAGGATGGTGGGTAAGACTCATCTTTGGAGTAGGTGCAAAGAATAGCGTGATGATTAGGACTCAACGGTGGAGCGAAAAGGGATAACTTTCCTTGAACGATTAACAAATTTACTGCGGTTCCATTTCGATGCCCCACGTTTGAAATATAACGAGTTAACTCCTAATTGCAACGGTTTGTTTATTAACTAAAGTAATTGCGAGCCAATTTGGAAACATCTTCACACAATTCAATATTAGTTCCGCTTACAATTTATTGGCTTCAAATTGATTGGTTCTCCAATACTTTCTCGAAGCAAATAGACGCTTTTTTGGGTTTTTAAAGAACACATTTTTTTTATTTCTGTGTCCGTCCTTCTGCGCGCTAGAGATGCAAGCATTAACTGCTTCTATCTTACTGGAACTACATGGAACTAGCTTGTTCCGAAGAATTTTTTTGAAGAACTTATGTTTTAATTATCAAATTGATTGCACGCTTAAAATATTGCTTGGTGTGAAAGAAAAAACAAAATTAACTGTAAAACTCGTTAAACCGTGAAGCTGTTTTTACTTTCATTAAGTTGTTCGAAAATGCATGTACGAAGCATATGAAATTATTATTAATTATTAAAAATGATTCAAATTAATTTGTTAAAAAGATGGAACATTTTTTTAAAGGTTTTCTTGTGGCTTACGCAGCTTACATCGGCATATATCTGGAAAGGTTTAAATTAATCACTAAGTTGCGGAAAATTATGCAACAGAATTGTAATGACTGAATAGCCATTTGGAGATGGTGATAGTGTACGACAGCTCGTCTGAACTCTGAAAAGGGGGAAGACGGTCTGTTGCGAACAACTTTTAATATTAGTTCATCTTGCAAGTTATGTTACCTTTCTTTCAGGTTATATTTTAACGTAGACAAGACTCTTTCAAAAAATCACGTTCTGCATATCGCAATAGTGTCAATAATTTAGGCCATTTGAAGGGCTTTCGTCTGACATGTTCACTGTTACTTGCAGCGGTACAGTCGATACGATCGCCACACATTCCACTATCATGCATCGTTATACATGGTCATGATAAATGTATATGCTAATATACGGGTAAAGGGGTTGTCTAACTAACACAGGCACTTTCTGATTCCATTTTCTGATCTTTTCATCTTTTGATTTTTGGATGCCGCTTTCTGATTTTATTTTTTGGGTTTCTAATGACACTTTCTCGCGCAACTTTCTCATTCCATTTCCTGGTGCCACGTTTTCAAGCCATTTTTTGATTCCGCTTGCTGATGTAACCTTCTAACGCCACTTTCTGGTGCTACTTTTTCATTCCATTTTCTGATGCCGCGTTCTATAGCCGCTTTCTGATCTTACTTTCTGGTGCCACGTTTTATTTCCACTTTCTGGTGCAACCCAACTCCAATTTCTTGCGAGAAGGTACAACAACTTTCGCAAAGAACCTGTCATCTGTAACCTCAGTGGGTCAAAGTGAAGAAGAATCCTTAAATGAAACCTGAAAAAACTCCTGTTTACTGTCTTTTTTCAGAAAACATCGTCTATTTGATCGACAAGGAAAAGAAACACATCTGGGCCCGAGGAAATAAAGTAGCTGTAGAATGAAATCGCACTCTCGACTGGGTTTTGTAAGAAACGAAAGAAGTGGCACTTTTTTCAGAAAAACATTTCTTCGAATTGAATCCTATGACTAAGTTTTCGCCCAGAAGGAAGACTTATTCCCTATGGCGTTTCTTTACTGCCTGGCTCTTTTTTGGTTTTTAAGGAAATTACGCCCTTTGTGCAATTCAGGTGAATGTGTTTATAAAATTATTTAAATAAAATTGATTTAGTTGTTGCTTTTGTTTGATCAATATTTGTGCTCATCATAGGTGTGGAAGGGAGATTACATTCTTTCATAACATTTTGCTTCCTGCTTTTTTCTCTCTATAGCCGTGCAGCGGCGCACTGCATGTGTGTCAGTATAAGGGAAAATATTTTCAGCTATAAGAAGAAGGGACGCAATTAAATAATCACTCAATTTGCAGAGTGTATGCGCTGTCTTTTACTTTTTTTTGTAGTGTTAAGTTATTCTGGAGCACTACTTCTTAATATTCTACACTACACTACATCGCATTGGTGTTCGCTTTTGGCTTAAGCCGATCGTTAAGGTAAACTTGAATAATTTAATAATAGGATAGTGACTGCAATTCTCCTTAACATATCCTACTCAGGCGAATACAATGGAATCGCTGGTTAAAGTGGATATATGAAGATTTCCCGCTATTCACACTTCTCGTAACGAATGCATATTACAAAGGAAATGCTAAACTTAATACGCCATCTAAATGCTAAGTCAAATAAAGAGTTTCTTCTCAGAAGTACGAGGGGTGTCTGAAACTTTTCGTCAATATATTCGCCATCAAGAATGATGCAGTCAGGGCCAGACTTCTCTACCATTTCAGTACAATTTCTATAGAAGAAGTTGTCAAGACCTTAAAATTACGCCTCAGTTTTCGTAACGATCTTCCAATTTTTCCCTGGAGCATCCTTTGAAATTTGTTAACAACTGTTAGTCGCAAATGCAAAACGGGATGAGTGGGACAGAAAATCGAAGTATGAGACGTGCGATATTGCTATTATGAGTGATTGATTTGTAACTCTGTGTCTTTGTGCCACTATGACTGAAAGATGGATCCGAAATCCTAATTCAATATATGATAATCACGTTCTCTGTGTTTACAAGGCCAGAGAATTTCACCGTGATAAGTAATGCTGTAGAGTGCCTGTAGCGTCCCCAATTATCTTTAATTCGTGAAGACTTATTGCCTTTGAGACACATATGTTCACTGATTGTTCGACATCGAATTTTTTCCATTTTCGCAAGAGCACTCGAATAAATTCACTCAAAAGATTCACAAACAAGAACTGTGCGTCCAAAATTTCTGAAATTTTGGTGAGTACCTCTCAACGCAAGTTTTGTGCAGCCATCTTCGGATTACGCTTAGAAATTTTTCAGATAACCCATGAAGTACTACTAGAATAGAGACTTGGTTTTCTCTCATTAAGCAGTTAACTGTTTTTGACGAGTATAGTAGTCATGAAAAATGTACAAAATTTGGCCTTGCGATGAGTATATTCGTCATGAGTAGTAAGTAGTGACAATTTGAAATTGAAATTGGAATTTTAGTGGAAGTTGAAATGTAGTCGTAAACTTCACGATGTATGAAATATTTTGAGGCCAGATCACAACAACAGCAAGTCGACGAACAAATTCTGACCCTATCCGTCTAATAAATGGGCAAATATTTCAACATTTGAACTTCAAAAGCTTATCCTATACGAAGGTATGGAGTATTGAAATGAGCATAGGAACAATAAAAAATAAAAAGTAATTTCAATACAGCCTAATTTCGTATTAACGAGTATACTCGTCATTGTGAAATTTTTGCAACGTAATTTGTATACGCATTTTTGAAAGAAGTTGAAACAGTTAACTGCTTAATATTATAAAGTTACTAAGATAATAAAGGGAGAAGTAGTTAATTCACTGTCGATCAAAAATTTTGTTGTCTTTGCCCGGTTGACCGCTATTGCTGCAGTGCTATAATTACGCTTACCTTGTTTTTCTTAACAATCAGGTTAAGTGTGTTTTTTGTCGAACAAAAAAAAAGTCTCTGCTGAAGTCTGCAGTAAATTATCGCTTTTTGGTTTTTTTTCTTATAGAAAATATCGTGCTTATAAATATGTGTTTGTTTGTACACAAAAAAAGAAAAAAAAAAGCAACCGGTAACAACCTTTTTTGCAAATTAAGAAAAACGAAAAAACTTAAGTTACATGTGCTTGGCACAAAAAATGAAATACAGAAAAAATTGTTAGGGATTAACGAGAATTCTAGCAATTATTGAGCGCTTGTTTTCTCGTGCTTTTTACTCCAAGTGCTCCTCTGTGGATTGATTTCCTATGAAATTAAATGTAGACTTGGTTGTGTCCGAATCACAGAAAAGAAGGGTAGGTTTTAATTTTTGATATCTGGCTTCCGTTTCAATCTTTTTTAGGCAAAGACCATGTTGCTGCCATAGGCTGTTTAGCCTTTTTATACTTTCCCGGCTTTTCAAAAGGCATCAAGTACATGAAAATTGCATTTCATCCGTCCCTCAACATTGACGACGAAACGGAGAAAGGTGTTTATTATAGCAGAACTAAGTGATAAAATTAGCATATTCTTCACACAGCAGATCGTGCAGATTTCATGTCTTCTTTATGCAGCAAGGAGAGTAGCCAGAGTCAAGCTAAGCAAATACTAGAAAGTAAAAAGAGCTTTAGATGCAGCTCAATGCAAAATATCTATCAAATACATATCACACAAATGTGATATACAGTATACGCTATGGGTGATGTATGATTGACTTCGAAAACCATTTGTCCATCTCAACGAGGAAAGAGGCTTAAGGATGCGTTTTAAATTTTCGATTAGAATTCTTTTCCAAAGCTTGCTTCTCTTTTGCTTTCTTGCCGAACAAGTTCAATGTAAGAAACTGCAAAACTTTTTCGCTGAGCCATTATCTTAAATACAAGTTCTGTAACATTTATTATTGGTGCTGGCGAATAAAGTTCAGTCGTTTGAAAAGTTTAAATGTCAAGAAAATGTAAATGCCTTGAATCATATCGTTTTCGCTTAATATATTAAATGCATATGAAATTAGTTTGGCAACGTCATACATATTACCTCAGACGTTCACTGGTGTTTTCTGACTCACTAAAAAAGTAAACTTTCATTCATGTGATTATATTCAAATGGATAAATATTTAAATATTTATAAATAATAAAAACAGAAAATATATATTTTTGAAAATTCCTTTCGAATACTTTTATAGCGGAATTTTATTTATGATTTATGTACATTACTCCTTTTGTATTGCAAAACAAAAGATTTCACTTTTTCTTCAGACCTACACCACTTGTGCGGATTTATGCAACGTCCAGAAGATAGATCTTGGCTAGACCCATAGATGGGCAGGCAAGCCGCTGAGATCTTGTCCGAGCTAATTTCCTTCGTTTGATCTTTCAGAAACTCACTTCTGTCTGAATCGATCTAAGCTTGTCTGTCCATCTGTCCATCGATTTCTTTTTGTGTACAGATCGCAACTTTTAAGATAATTTGATGCAACTTAGTACATGAATGTCTTTGGGTCCAAGCAAGGACGCTTTTGAAAACGATTCGGATCGAAGCACTTTTTGACTGCTTCCCATATAACGCCCTATTTGGAAAGGTCGTTATATGAAGAACTGTGAGATGGTGTGCGGGGCGTTTAATACTGTTTTTGTTTTAGTGTGTGTTTTTGTTTTTTTCCACTTTTCGGTTATCAAGGCACGTTTTTATTAAGTCTTTGAATTTTCAATTTATTTATTTAATACTTTAGCAAAGCATATTAAAAAGTCATGCTAATGTAGCCGCTTAATTATAATGCAAAACTTGAAATACATACGTATGTACTTACGTGCAGGCAAATATATAAAGTTATCTTATTGCCATTAACGTTTACTTAAGTAACCGTGAAATTTTGTTTTTTTGTTTTTTTTTTCGCTGAATCAATTGGTTGAAAATTATTTGCAATTAAATCGTTTGCAAGATCTTTAACTATTTTCATAAAGTGTTTCTGCGCTCGGTAGATACCACAAGTAATCAACTTCAATGTCTGGGGTTATATTAACTTAATGGTTCCGTTTGTAACATCAAAGTTTAGAATGAAATCCTTGTAAAACGCGTATGCCTTTCGAATTAATTTTAATGCCAGTTAAGGGTTTTTCGTTTCTCAAGAAGGAGTTTCCACCTTTTGTGAGTTTTACTTTGAGGTTTTCAATGCACGCCATTACTTTCTACGTAAAACTCAAATAGCGTTTTGCTTGAAGGCATACTTTTCGAAGGGGTTTTGTTGTGTTGTTTTTTAGAACTTTTTCATTTCCATAACTTTACTGCTCCGGCAATAATTCCATAATAAGACTCTTGCTGACCTTTCAGGATTTTCTTAGTCGGCAAACTCCAAGCGATTTTGTAGCAGTTATTTTTCAAGATCCATGTCCGTATCGATTAACTAAAATCAGTGCCACGTGTTCTTCCTGTTTTAGCAGAAATGCTCGAGTGCTTTGCTTTTGATATTGATCAGTATATCAGGAACTTGTTTAGCTTTTTATTTTAGCAAGAAAGTTGATAGCAGTAGGAATGCGGCCAAGAAGATTCTCTTGTAAAAAACTCTATAAATTGGTGGATCTTGTGTAGATTAGAGTATAACTCGCATTTAGGGGCGAGAGCATCCAAATTTTGCTTTGAGAGGCTCGACGGCGAGGAGTTCAGATGCTTATGGGCGAGGAAGCGTGTCCAAAACTCTTGACATCATTGAGCATCGGTGCAATGTGGCGTCTGTACGTCCGGCGAGTGCCCTACAGAGAAAAAAGAGATTTGTCTACCAATTAAATTATTTAACAGCATCATAAAACTTTGTCAGCGTTCCCACCCACTCGTCTTGAAACCGCCTGTATATCGTATGACACACTATAGCGTCTCGTCATGCCGTAATTACACGGCGCCTACCTTATAGGGGACATCCCAACCTGGCTGCTCATTTACAAAAAAAAGCAACTGGAGAAGGGGATCGTTAAGCTCCTGTTTATATAAGGAACTATTATTTCTCAACGTGTCGTTGAGAATACTGTCAATAGATGCATCGAAGACGGATTCGTTCTTGATCTACTGTTTTTCGTAATATCGCGTCAACCGGAAAAGTACTCAGCACTCGAATAATAGGAACAAAATCTATCCGAGAGAATACAAAGTAAAAAATTGATACAACAAACAAACAAAGTGTGCATTTTTTTTTATTAAAGGAACCACGTCTCGAGCCTTCTTTTAAAAAGCAAATTCGTTCGTGTTGAGCGATATGATGATTGTAATTTGCCCAAAATACATAAACAAATCGGTAATGGAAATATACGTTTTTAAGACCAATGCTTCATCAATAAGTAATCACCAATTTTCCGCATATCATTTCTTCCATTTCCGTGTAGGGTCCCAGGCGTCCATCGTCTTCAACCGCTTGTCTATTATCTTTAAAATCTTTGTACGATTTGAAAAGCTATGATTGTGTGCCATAAGTTTAGCTCGATAACATGGCCTTGAGGTGTTCAATTCATCTTCGCAGGAATTTTCTTCATCCGCGAACACTCGTGAGAATCCTTTTATGAGTGTGAGTTTAAAAACTACATCTATGTGGTCCATATTTGCTAAAGTTAGTTGAAAGGCTTACTTTTCGTAGGTAAGGGTTCATAAAATTGCTCCGTGCGATTCAAATTTACAGCAATAATTTAGAATTCGGACTTGCTATTACTTAGCGATTTTTGTTGAGAAATTTTAAAACTTACAATTTTTTTCTTCAAATAATTTTTCCAAAATAAGACGTTATGTGGTTAGAGCTCGCAAAAACTGTCCGATCCAATACGTTTTCTATGGAGTTTCCTGAATCGAAAGCATGTCCGAATATCAAATTTCGTCAAAATAAGTCAAAACTGACTGCGTTATTTGCACGGACGGACGGATAGCTTGTATAACAATAAAAAAAGGTATATTAAGATCTTTTGTATGTTACCTGCATCCGTGCAAAGCTAATAAAGGTAATACCACAAGTAGCGTTGGGTGTAAACAATTATTATGCCGGCTCACATTAAACCGCGAAAAAGTCGCTTTACTAATCCTTGATATATTTCATTACTCATAACTAGCTCATTAAAAAGTTTTAAATATGGCAACATTGTTATTAAAGCTTTTTCCTCTCTTAAATAACAGTATATTACGAGACGAAGAGTCACCGACAACAACAATAACAACATGAGTGTAAAGAGTGTTTACAATTTCGCTCTTCTTGTTTATCAAACACACACATTTCTATACGATATATAGTACGGGGTTTTGTTTGTGCGTTTTACTAAAATAGTTATAAATATTTATGAGTTGTATTATGCAGACAGGTTAAAGTACTTTTTTCATTTACTAATTATTGTTATTAAACTTATTATACACATTCTGCTTATTGCTTTCAACCCCTCAATCCGCGAATATGCTACGAATACTAGCATGGTTTTGTTTGATTTTATTATTCATTCATTTGTTGTTTTTCTGCTTTCGAAAAACGTTGTTATGACTACTACTACAAGAATAATAGGAAATCATTAGTAGATCGTGGCAGTAGTTTTCCTATATACGCATAAGAATTTGTAAAAGTAATTCTCTTGTGGTGATAAGGACTTCCTGCTTAGGGTGACGAACAATACACATATAGAATGAAAAGATTAGGGCAGCAAGTCCGTTTTTTCTATGTTAATATGAATGTTGCGCTTGACGTTAGCGTGCGATGTAATAAAGTCAATAGAAGAGAGTATGGATAGAGATGCATTTCTGTTTGCTGTTACCATTGTGTGCGATTTTCTATTACGATTTTCTTTTCCAAATATTGCTTAAGATAATTTCTTGCAATTCCAAGAAATTAACAAAATCCCCATTGTAGCAAACCCACCATTTATCGTTTTTGAAAAGGGTGTGAAATGATATTTAAATAAATCTAGCAAAGACAAAAACCAAATTTTTTTTACAGAGCTCCGTTAAGCCCTCGACAGAATCCTATTAAACGAAGTCTCGAAGAGATTTAAGTCAAAATACAGTTAAAATAAAACTTTTCGAGAATTGTTTTACATAATGTAATAAACACAAATTTTTCATATTTTCGTCTATAACTTTCGATTTTATGTAGATATTTTTAAAAACCTATGACAAGAAAGAAATGACAAATGGTTCCAATTGGCGTAGATTTAGTGTTGTATGTTTTTATACCAACCACTACAAGATGGGGCTACATTCATTTTGTTGTTTTCCGTAATGTGTGTAGCACCCAAAAGAAAGCTTCAGAAAGAAGCTTCAGAATATATATTCTTTATAAAGAATATATATTTTTTATATAGAATATATATTCTTGATCAGCCTGTAATTCGAAATTGATTTAGCCATGTCTGTCCGTCTATGCGTTTGTGTGAGGCACTCTCCTGGTCGTAAAACTGAAAATATCGACTTCAAATTTGGTAGAAACATTGGACGCAGGTTGGTATTCAAAATGGGCAAAATTGGTCAGAACAGAAGCGCGCATTGGCGCGTAAACTGAAGGCAACTTAGTTTTTTTAAACTAAAATTTTTGGATTTTTGCTTGTTACTCGTTAATAATTAGGTATAGAAGGCTGAAATTTTCCACGTTTACTGCACGAAACACTCTACTAGAGCATGCCCACACAAAGTTACAAGTAATTAAATTTTATTTTTTCAATTTTTTGAGTTTTTATGCTTGAGTTTTTATAAATGTTTAAAATTATTTTGTACACTGCCCAAATGAAGATGTGTTATCTGCCTAAAAATGGGTTAGTTTCAAAATGAATGTGGTAGACAGGGCGATTAATTTTTTCTTAATAATACCAGCGATATGGGTATCAAATCAAAGATCTTGGAGAGTAGAATGCGAAAAGCATAGTGGTAGGTACGCAATATTCGACCACAGTCTAATATAACTTTCTTACTTGTTAATACATACAAAAGTGCTAAGTCTGTCTGCTTGTTTGTTATTTATTTTATTGGAACACTCACCTAAGAAACCCATTCAAAGCTTTACAAGAAGCAAAGTACGGTGACACAGGGCCTTACTTTAAATACCCTACATCACTTTGTTTGCCACAGTTATTCATAATACGACTTTTCAAAATGGTTCGATGCATCACTTTGAATAGGTTTTGCATTGGTCTCAAACGTCGCTCTATCAAATTTTCTCAAAATATCTGAAAATGACGACCTGTAAGTTACACGTAAGAAAAGAAGACAGGCAGACGGATAGACAAGTTTGGATCGATCCACAACGTGATATCAATGGCTATAAAAAAACTAGGTCTTTTTGAAGTCCTTCGTGGTGTTGCATACAGTCCCACAAACTTATTATACATTTGTACCAAAACCGGTATAGGGTAGAAATTTGAATTTTCCTCTTAGAATACTGGGTATCTGAGATTCGTCGCAGGGCGAAGAGAATTTTTTTGATTTTTAATTTATTATTATTTCATAATAGTGTCGTTCCATTGTACCGTAAAGCTTTACAATCAAATAACAGGTTTCTCTTAAAAAAAAAAGAAAAAAAAAAAAAACTATTCATTTATTACGTATGTAGAATGCATCAAAATCGGGAGATGACGAGCCAGTTGACGTCAACTCTAGGCAAGCCCACAATTATATCCAATCAAACGAGAACACCATGCGGAAGTAACAAACATTATAATCATAAATAAAACCATAACAACAATGGCAACAACAAATAAAATGCTTTTGTTTTCATATACAAAGTAAATAAATTCATAAGAAAATTTCGAAATTGTTAATGTCGCGTGATATGCTTTTTTATGCCATCGAATCTCGAGGTGGTGATGTTGTGCGCTTTCAATTGTATTGGTTTCACTGAACTTTAACAACGAGTTCTCTCAGATCATACGATTTCAAGGGGTTTATAATTCGTATTCAACAACATATGTGTTTATCGTCTACCACGCTTTTAAAATATGCAGATATTTTGTTGCTTTTTTAAAATGTTTTTCAAAGTTGTTGGCCATACGTTGTTATTGATAATACAAGAGGTTTTCGGAAGTTTTAATAGAGAAGAAAAAGTTTATTTTTTTCAAATTTATTGCTTCTTATAAAAATCTTTCGAAATACGAAATTATTGCGTTATTAAGGAAGTTTAGGCGAATAGTTTTAGCTCATTCTTGAGATTCAAAGATTATAGTTTCAACTTCTTGAAAAAAAACGAAAACAAAACTGAAGAAAGTCTTATATATACATCCTTGCAAGTACTAATATCGATGTAAGTACTAATATCGGTGGCAGTACTTATATCGATAACTTGCACATTGTTGGAAGGGCTATTAATAGAGGATTCACCCTGCCCTAGTTTCATTTTTTCACAGGGCATGGTTTGCCTGCAGCACTCAAGCAAACGTTCGCTTTATCAACATCATTTATGACATAGTGTAAAAATACTGACTTTTCAAATATTAATTAATTTACATAAATACAGGTTTTGTTTATTATATTTTGTAAAAAAATTTTCCAAAAGTTTCATTTTAACTAAATTTTGACTTAAATCCCTCCGAGACTTCGTTTTATAGAATTCTGTTAAGGGCTTAACGGAGTTCTGTAAAAAAAAGGTCTTTGTCTTTGCTAGTTATATTTAAATATAACCTCACGCCCTTGCTTTTCGCACATGTGTAGTACTCAGACGATCTTATGGTAAACCCAACTTTTCTTATAACGCCCAAGTCCAAACTTGTAACAATTTAAGATTTTTTGTATGTCGGTCTGTCCGTTCTTCTATATTTTTGTGTTTAATTGTTGAGATAGTTTTGTAAATTTCGGTATACCCATCTACTTTGGCGTAAGGAAACCCATCGAATATAGATTGTATTGAAGCGTATACTCTGTAATAAAAAAACTCTTTAATAAAAAAAAAAATCCAAAATTTCCCGCACAAAAATCAGTAAGTATTAGTACTTCGGTATTCTAAATTGATGTGAAAAATTTGGATCGAATGGATGTAATTTTTAAGCTCCTCTCATGTAACGATGCCTACGAAAAACAAACGTTTATACAGAAAAAGCTTTTAATATTTTGTGAAGAAAATTGGGCCGCTATAGGTATTTAGGAATTCACGGTATTCAGGTCATAGTTTTTAAACCCCACGTTATAAAAGAGCTACCATGAAAAGTATGGCATCGTATGATACAGTGTTTCGAACTTTATTGCGGAAATGAAAGAAATTTTATAAGCGAAATAGCACAGGATATACAATGGTCGGCTTTGGCGGGCTGCAATGTTTTTATTTGTTTTTCTACGAATCTAATTTATAATAAGTATCCGGTGATCGTAACGATCTCCTTATGGCAAAAAAATTATACTCTCAAATGTTGTTATCGCACACATAATAACGTTTATAAAAAAACCTTCACTGCTAAGTTACCGCATAATAAACAATTTGTTTGCCTTGTTCTGTTTTTTTAGCGCACTTTAAAAACGTGCTTCTTGGTTTAATCACATTATTTACTTCTTCGAAAACATATGCATGCATAACAAATAAAAAAGCGTTAAGTCAATGAGTTTGTTATGTGCGCATTGTAACACGCCGAACACCCTTGGTATTGAATTATGTAAATTTTTCAATTCGTTTATACCCTACACCACCTGTGATACAGGGTGCGTTAAGGTACCGCGGACGTATGTAACACCCGGAAGAGCTGAAGATAGATGTACCGTTTATTATATTCGAATCATTTTCTAAATCGATCTAAGCCTGTTTGCCGTCTGTCCGTCCGTCTGATGCCTGTTCTTGCATTTTAGTGTTCAAGCTGCAGGTTGCAGTTTTTGAGATACTTTGATGAAGTTTGGTACACAGACGTACTTTGGCCCAGGGACGAATGCTGTTGAAAATGGTTCGGATCGGTCCACTTTTCCGACCACTCCCCATATAGCCCTCTATTCTAAGAAGTCGTTATATGGAAAACAAATTGTAATTTTCAAAATTTCACCGCAAAGGTGGCTAAATAGTAGATTTGGGCGTCCTAAATTAGTATGAAACTTTGGACCGGCTGGTGCAAGTTTTGAACTCCCTCATATATCGAAAACTAAAGTTCATACGACAAGAAGCTATAATTTTCAATGCTTCATGATGAAAATTATATCATAATCGTAATTTAACATAGAAAAATGAACTGCACAAAATTTGGACCATCTCGGCCTATTTTTTTGAGCTTACCCTAGTAATGATTTTCATGAAAATTGATCCTTTGTAGAGCAGAAAAGTCTATGTAATAATATGTGGTGATGAATTTTGATCCAGAATAGTAGTTTCATACAAAAATGAACTTTACAAAATTTGGACCATCTCCGCCTATTTTTTGATCCTACCATATGTAAGGTTTAAACTTGTGCTTACTTAGATTGCGTTTTGCGTCCGCTTGCACATGAATACGCACAAGAAAAATGTGCCTTTTTTATAAAAAAAAAGAATTGTGTTAGACAATGTGGTGTACGGTATTTAACCGTCGGTCTTGACCTATTATAATGTTCTTCCTTTTAATATTTGATGATGAAAATAATTCATGGTAGTGTTTCGGCAAAAAAATTAAAGTATAGTGAATTTGGGTGACATAGGTCTACTTTTTTCCAATATGCTGGCTTTCACGACAATTATAGCTTTGCGTGAAAATAATATGTACCGTTTGGAGTATTATTACCAAAACGAGCGAATAACTGTACTAGGCGAAGTGGTGTAGGATAAGCAATAGTCGGGATTGCCCGACTTTAGTGCTCTTGCTTCTTATAATTAAAGATAAAATAAAAGATCGAAGGTTTACTGGTGTGCTCATTTCGTATGTACCGTACCGGAGACAATGTATGCAACGCTTTTATATAACATACTGCGGTCAAAAAGTAATAAGTCTTTTTCATTTAAAACGTGCGGGCTTAACCAAACGGATAGTGTTTTTATCTTTTATACTATATACATACAAGGGACAAGACTATGATAGTGATGGACTATACCGACCGATTCTGAATCGATATTAATTTGTCTCTCTGTGCACTGTTTTCTTGTGTGCATCCTACAGTCCACGATTTTTGAGATATTTTGGTGAAATTTGGTGCACTGACAAGGACGGCGTCCATCCTTGGGAAAAAAGCTTATCAAATTTAATCACAATGTCTCGAAAATTTCGGCCTTCTTTGTTGGCTTAAGTGATCGTTTAAGTAGTGAAAATTGATACAAAAAAGCATTCGTGGGCGTGACCAAGTTTTAAAAATTTTGATCTTTCACACATAATTACCCGGCAGTATATGGGCACTTAAAATTTCCAATGCGTTTTTCTCGAAATACGGTTTTTCAAGACGGAAGAAGAAGTCGCACAATCTACATACTATATCTATAACACTAGAGCTACTGAGTACGTCGTTGTGATCCTTTTTAATTTTAGACCTCCAAACAAACTTTATGTACTGTTCCAAAATTTTTTGTCGAATTTTATTTGTATGAAAAGACTTTTGAACCATCTTACAGACAGTTCTTTTTTATCCAACCTATCTTCCGCATAAGTAACCGAATAAGCGAAGGGTCGCGGCTAACAAGTCAATGGCCGCGGATTCAAATCTCTGGTGCAGTAGAGTTTTCAATACAGGCGAGCATGTGATCTAAGTTATCTGGGAGCTTTTAAATCCATACTTAGACAATATATAGACAGGAAATAGAAAAATATCTGGCCTAGTTTTCGAGATGCAGACGGCATAAACGTATTTCTGCAAAAAGGTATTATTTTGATTCCCTTTCTTGTCCAACTTCCGCTGTCGGAAAAAAGAAAATACAAAGCTGAAATTTTGACAAAAACATTCTTTGATTGGTTGCCAACATTTGCGCCTGCAGTGGATTAAAAACCGAGACTATTTCGAAAAAGCAGAGTCAACTTTTTCATATTTTCTTCTATAACTTTCGACTATTATTGGAAATCACTTGCATGTTCAGTCCTAAAAAGCGTGTGAAATGGATTCTTAATAACTCCACAATTAACGATAACTTTTTAACTCCAAAATTATTCTAAAAACTTTTTCATGTCATTAAAAATAAATTGGAAAGATGGCTCCGGTGTTGCCATTTTTTAATATTTTTCAAAGAATAATATTTTTCTTATACTCGAATACAGATAAGCTCTTAATAAACTGCTTAAATATTATTATTCTATTACTTTTTTTTCTCTCCTAAAATATTTGGTAAAAACCTCTTCTTCATTGACCCTCACTCCTTAACGCTACTTTATTGGTGCTTATTAATTGCAATTTACTAGGTTAGCACTATTTTCCGAACTCGGCGGGTCATACTCTTAGAGACCTCGATTTTTACGTGGGTTACTGGTTTGCGTGTCTCCTCTGCTTCGAAATCAAAAGACCGTCTCTCTCTCTCTTCTTCTTTCGACTTACATCTGCATAGAACTATTCCTGTCCAGTTTATGTCGACCCACAAGCATTAGAATAAAAGTAAAAAAACTTAAAATTTCTTAGAGATTTTAGGGATACTAACGGCAAATTTGGGCTTTCAGTATCGATGTTTTATACCAGCAACTTTCTTTTCCTTAAGTGAGGCAGAAGCAAAGTAGTTCGCCGGTGTCAAGTGGCATGAGTCAATCTTTGCTGATAGATGACATCGTCCTTGGATTTTTTTTCGAAACAATTGCTTGATTTCTTTGACAACATAACGCACTGCTACATCATCTTAATGTCTGTCTCACTTAACCACAGGCGACTTAATAAGATTTTGTACCCAACACCACTTGTTGTGATACAAAATACCCAGGATACACTAAGTTTGTGCGGATTTGAAAAGAACTCACCTCTTAGTCCACCGCGCGATTCCATTTTCGTTTCGAACACACCGTGCTTCTTGAGATATTTTGAAGAAACTTAGTCTGTTGACGTGTTTCATGGTTCGAGGACCAACCGCATTGAAAATGATTCGAATAGGGTATTTAATGCTAACCGCTAAGCCGTGACGCATTGTGGCGCTTTTACATTTTTCTTTGAAAATGAAAAACCATTTTGCTTCTTCTTCTGCCTCTGCGAATTAGCAAGTCAACGGCAGGTGGCTTGCCGAGTAGTTAGGTGAAAAGAATTTTCCATTGTATCCCCATCCCACCTATTGCGATTACTAGTTATTTTCTATGGGAATTTCACACACCTGTGTGTGTAAAAAATTTCTTTCTTTTGTGTCAATAAGAAACAAAAAGAAAAAAATATTGTTTTTTTGACAAATAAATTCAAATAAATTCTCTTGAAAACGAAATTTTACGTTTTAATTAAATATCAATAATAATACAAACAGAGGAAAAGGACAAAAAAATTGTTCGCGTAATAATTAATTTATCAGTTTTCGTTGACCGGTCCATTTGAAATTCATCGTTAAAACTTAACAAGAGCCCCCCACACACAAGTAAATCTATTTTATTTATAATCAAATTTCAAAAGAAATGAAGAAAAAATTTCAAACAAAATTGCTTGAAGGTGCGGTATTCGGCATACATGGATACTTACAGAGTACATATATATTTACATTTGTGATAAGATAGAGTAAAACAATAAAAAATCTTGATACATATTCTCAGGCTAGGCAGAGAATTCGTTGAACGCTCTTGTTGTGTGTCGCATCGAATCGCGTGCTCAGTTATGGTTCATTTTATTTTGTTTTTGTTGTCACGCAAAACAAATGAAAATATTTTGTTTTTTTAGTTTACATTAAATTTCCGTTCTTTACTGATTTTACGCACATATTTAGTACGATAGTACGATTTCAGAGATGTCGTCACCATCACCTGCATTATTAACTACGAAGTACGGAATGGAAATTACTCTTCAAACGCAACTTATATTACGGGCATATGTAGCACATGTTCTCAAGAGCAAGACTTCCTTTTAGTGAAGTCAATACCACTTTAGTCTGCTGTTTAATAGAGTAGTATGCTGTTACCACAGATGGAACCAGACGTCAGTGACCCCATAAGGCACAACCGTAGAAGTGATTTACATTACGAAACATCCTCAAATCATTTGCGCTAAATATTCACATCAGGGCCAGTAATTAGTTCCCTCGCCTTTCCTAGAGCCTTCGTTTTATTCAGCGGTTTGTTCGTTAATCAATCACTAGGTCGATTTTCGAGCCGAACCTAGATTGCGCTCTCAAGTGTTTGTTAAAAAGTTTGAATCAATAGTGAGTATAATGTTTAATTGGGAACCCGACAGGGAAGAAGGTAAACCTTAAGATTAACTTCGCTGATCAAGACTTCTCCCATCTTTACCTACCCTTCACACCAACTTGAATGCATCCCTGTTAATAGGGATCATTTGCAAATATTTGATGACCGATCTAATCTGTTGTTTCCCAGCAGAATATGTATTTGAAACATTTTTTACTGAGATGTATCCGCTTTCATTGATAAACATTTAATTGAAAAAGAAAAGTCCTATTCTGTGATATCTTTCCAAACTTAATTTGTGAGAAACAGATCAACGAGAAAGATCTGGCCGGTTATCGCTTTTCTTTTTAGGCCATCGCTACTTAATGCAAAAATTCTTCGTGCGTTTTTGGCTCTTTTTATTTGCCTTCTGGAAATATCGAACTCATTCATATTTGATGTTTCATGAGGAAGTTACTAGAAACAATTTTGTTTTCAAACATTCCAGTGTGAGCATTTTACTGTTTTCTTAAAAGAAAATAGCGCAAATTAATCCGCTGACGTAAATGATGTCGATTGCGTGTGCTTGCAGATGCAAATGAAAAACGAGCGCCAACGTTTTAAGTCGAGCCTGTAGAAGGCAGTTAAAGGATGGCCAAGAAGGCAGCGACTTAACTTGAAGCAGCCAGAGAAGATACTTGACGAGGGTAGAGCAAGTAAAGAAAAGAGAAGAGTTTTTTGAATCCGTTTTTTCTTCGATGGATCCATTGGCTGACATTATCTCTATGCCATTGCCGCTGGTGGACCTATCAATAACATAAACCATGATACACAGAAGAGGTTCAGCATCTATGTGGAACAGTTTGGAATCGAATGCCTGTCTATGAATAGTGCGAAGAACAATGTGCCTTATCTTCCAAGTAACAAAGCGAAATCTTATCGTAATAACCGCATCTTGTGTCTCGCTTTTGCACACTCTTCTTCTTTAATAGAATGCTATTTAATTTATCTTATCTGTGGAAAGAAATTTCTTGTTCATTGTATTAGTGCGTTGGAGAGGAGAGCAGTAAACAAAAACATTTTAAACACATCATAAAATAAGTTTTAAGCGGACGACTTATTTTCTTTATAATTTTCAAGCAATTTTGTTTAAAAAAAAAGAAAATTTCACATCTTAACCGAGGGTGTTGGGTATAATTCTATACAAAAACTATTTTAAAAAACACAGAACAAGCACCCATTCACCTCCTTAACAAAGTAGTGAGTGATTTCATTAAAATTAATATTAAAACACACGAGTAAATTAACTAAGAAATCAATTGAAAAAATGGATAAATAAATAAAAGCAAAAGTGGAATATGTTACGAATTAAACACCGATAGAAAGGAATGATGCGAGGGAAACTTTTCATGACAGAAATATGGAATTCAAGCCTTCTTATCAAACTGTATCTTATTCCATAAGGATTAAGATTCGCCAGAGAAACTCGCAATCAATACGAAACTCTGCTTTTCTTTAATGACATGAATTCCTTATTGATTCCCGATAACAGCCAGGGGTACTCCTTAGACAAGCTTGATCGACGAAAGATGTTTAAGCAAATTTAATTGTCGTACTTTTCCTATTTCTCAAGTTCAACTCAGACAGACTATTGAAATTTTCTAAAATATTTATTCACTGCGTGGAATTCACTGCGAACTTTTGAAATCGTCTTAAAAAAAAGGTGAAAGTCTTCATACTTTTTTCTAAAGTCCCCTTTGATGGGGGCCATGGGCGCAGAGGGCAAAAACATTTGCGAGTTATTCGTCCCCGAAGAACACGATTAATTGGTTCCATGTTCTTTGAAACCGTGTGGGTCGAGACTACCAAAAAACGGGATTCCGTTTTAGGAATTTCAAGAAATATCGCAACAAAATTACGTACACTTGTACGTAATCTGTATGTGACATGTGTTTACTTATATATTACATTTCATTCTTTTTCAAAACAAATACTCGAGAATCGTGTAGTTTGAAACCGTGTAATTTGGGGGAATGTAGCCATGTTTCTTCGAAACTCTTGTTCTCTAAGTACCGTGTTCTTCGGCAGCCGTCTGTATTTTTCTCAAGCCGCTAAGGGAATTTCTTTTCCCTACGCGCGAGTACGATGGTGATCGGGGAGGCTTACGAGTATGATAATCGAACTAAAAGCCTCTTTGCAGAAAAGGGCTCACGTGAGGGCCAACCAGCGTAGAGGATGAGTTCGACTTATTCTCATCTTCGGTGACAACACTGAACGATACACTTCCAATTCTGATTTGCAAGCCATTATTACTCTGGGGTCTAAATATCTTCGCTTTGTCTATTAGTTTAACATTTTCATTCCAATGGAGGAGACCGAGTGTAGACATCAGAGGCTGTGCTTAGCAAGTTTCTAAATGAAATGAAAGCGTTAACAGTTAAGCAAAAGTTAAAAATCATAGTTCATAGTCGCAGATCTCGAAATCTAAACCTTTCTTCTTGTGCGTTTACGGAGAATCACGTTTAACGGCAAGCGATCAAAAAGTAGACCTAAATAAATAATAGTAAAATAAAAATTGATTTTTAACGGCCTCAAAAGTTATACCCGAGGTAAAAGTTTGAAATGATTAAAATAATCCGAGCTATGCTTAGTCGGTTTTAGAAACTAAAGCTAGTTAAGTGTTAAATAAAAGGTGGAGTTTAGTAATAGCAGACCTTGGAATTTAAATCTTTCCTGTGGGTTCACAGGGAACGTAAGGCGAAGGGATTTTGGGCGAGCGATCAGAAAGTAGTGCTAAATAAATAATAGCGAACCTAAGCTCGATATCTAATGGCCGTAAAGCTAAAGTTTAAAAGTTGAGGTGCAAAACTAGCTTCCTTTCTTTAAATAATTTTTTTGTCAATCTAGTATAGACTACTAACACAACAATGAAGTTTAAAGCTTAATGGAATGGTGCATCAGGTTGTTATTCTTTCGCTGTTATATTGAGAAAAACAAAAGGTATTTTTTTTTTCCCTCCTTAATGGTGTTGGGTGTTCTTTCACACACACGAAACGATTATTCACCGAATTTATTTCATTTCTTTTACTAACATTTTATAATATTTACAACTAAATAATATTCGCATAAAGACCTTTATTAAAAAACCAACTCATCCCAACTAACATTTGGTGCACTGGAATTAATCTACACCCCCATACCATAACATGCGCCATCCCTAGAACTCTTATAAATCAAAGTCTTAAGACTCGTAGAAAACAGAAATTAAAAAAAAAAATCATCATTTTCTTCACTTCATAACAGATTTTTGCACAAAAAAACGAAAACAAAAAAAAAAAAACAAAAGGAGTTCAATAGTGTGGGCTTATATGTTGCAAAATTGTTCACGTACACACATCACATCCTCTTAGATAAGAGTTGTTCATAAAAGGAAGAAGATGCCGCTTTTCGCCAAAAAATCGAATAAATCGTTCGATAATGTAACAGCTAATGAAAATAATGTGGCAAACGGTAAACCAGTTTTAACGAATGGCGGCCATGCGCAACGTAGCAACTCATCGCTTAATGGATCAGATTTCACAAAACCTCAATTGATATTTCACTGTCAACTAGCGCACGGCAGTCCGACGGGTCTAATAACGGGATTTTCCAGCGTGCGTGAATTATATCAAAAAATTGGTGAATGCTATGATATACCCCAAGAAGAAATATTATTTTGTACTTTAAATTCGCATAAAGTAGATATGACAAAATTATTGGGCGGTCAAATCGGGTTGGACGACTTCATATTTGCCCATCGTAAGGGTCAACCGAAAGAGGTTGAGGTTCTGAAGTCCGAAGATGCTTTAGGTTTGACAATTACCGATAACGGTGCTGGCTACGCTTTTATCAAACGTATCAAAGAGGGTTCAGTGATGGATCGCGTTGAACACATTTTAGTTGGCGATCATATTGAGAAATTGGATGGTGTGAGTATGGTGGGTAAACGGCATTATGAGGTGGCACGATTATTGAAAGAAGTACCGACGGGTAGTACGTTTACGTTACGCTTAATTGAGCCAGTTAAAAGCGGTTTTCAAGGTATTGGACCGCGATCACAAGGTCGAACTCCGGGTCGTGGCTATGGAACTGGCAAAGAGACTCTACGCTTTAAGGCGAATGGCAATGCAGAAATTGAAGAGAAATTCGATGAATCAACGCAAGCAGGTATCGAGGCCATAAATAATTTGCTTGAATCCTTTATGGGTATAAATGACAACGAGCTGGCCACATTAATTTGGGATTTGGGCATAGATAAGAGCAATTCCATGGATTTCGCCGAAGCCGTTGATAATTCAGATTTGGAATCATTCGGTTTCACGGATGATTTCATTATCGAGCTATGGGGTGCAATAACAGACGCCAGACGCAAAAAAGCGGAAAAAAATTAGCGCAAAATGTGCCTTACAAAGAACGCATCTCTCTCTCTGTATGTAGTTTTAATATTTAAAATAATTAGTTGAAATCATGCTGTTTTTTTTTTTTTTACCTTTAAAGACCTAATAATTGCATTTATAAAGAAAGTAATTTAAAGAAACAAAGACAGACAACAACCCTATGCAATATTAATTAGTAAAGAAGTTGAAGCGAAGGGAGAATGAGAAAGAGAGAAGTACCATAAATGTCGGCAACCTTTTCCACTAAGTTAAATAATAATATTTATAAAAATAATAATAATAATATTTAGACATATTCGCACTATTATTGCCGCCGTCGCCGTCGCCGCCTCCTATTGACTTATAATAATTTCATTCTTTGTAAAAATTTATTTATACATTATACCCGAACGTTTTCAAATAAATCTGTCCTGGCCGCATTAAATTTTCTTGTTATACGTTATATGTTAGTTCATGATTTTAAAAAATATTTCCTCATCATCGTGTTTGTTAAACTTTTCCTGTTTTTTTTTTTTTTTAAATAAATTGAATTTAATTCAAGAAAAAATTATTTTATGTAAATTTATAGAAAAGAGTTTTTACTTTAATTCGTTTCATATGAACGTATTAATTAATAATAAAAAAAAAAATTCCTAAATATTTATTTTTTATTTTTATTATAAATCATTTGTGTTTCCTTTTTTTGTTCTGCTTTATTTATTATGTGCGGTAAGTCGTTTTTCTCGCAAAGAATAGAATAAAAAATTATAAATATATACATACATATATATATACATATATATATATATATATATATATATATATACATGTATATAGGTTTTTTTCTTTTCTTTATAGTCGCATCTCCATCGACCTTGGTTAATATGTTTATGGGTTTTTATTTAGACTAATAGTTTTGTTTACATCAAAAAATATTTCTTTGTTTAAATTTGATTGTTGCGTTATATAAACATTTTTGTTAGTTTTGTTAATCGCCAAAGGGTTTGAGTTCAATCACTTTGGCATTGCAGACGTAACATCCATATAAAGGCTTCGTTTTTTTCAATGTTTGCCTCCCATTGGTGTAACATGACGAAAATGAGAAAACTGGACGGGATGGGGATAGAGATAGAGAGATGGCCAAAGTCTAGTGAGTACGTGCCCAATCAGTAAATTACGATCGAAGAAAATTCTATCGCGAACACTGACTTGTCAGTCGCGATTCCTCTCGTCCTACTCTCGACTTCACTGTTAAATTTTGTAAGCAAAGAGCTAAAAGAATTGAGCTAAAAACTTCGAACTTTTTATAAATAAAAAAAATTTGTAATAGAAACTTCATCCGTTCAAAAGCATAACCGCGTTGGCTAAAAAGTTGAACCAATAGAGAAAAATGGTAAGAAAACTTTATTCGTATAGCGCTTCGTACTTAATGAGAAACATGTTCGTCCCGAATTAACAGAGAACTGCATATTGATGTGATATGTACCTACTTACGCATTGTCCCAAGGTGTATACCGTACACCACTTGTGGTTGGGTTTGTGCGAATGCATGCAACACTCAAAGAGACTTCATATAGACCCATCTTTTATTGTACCGATCGATTCAGAATCCCTTTTTGAATTGTTTTAAGGCTTGTCTGTCTGTCTGTTTTTTTGTGTTCACCTACAGATCACAATTTTTAAAATATTTAGATGAAATTTGATACATTGATACATTTTGACCCAAGGACGAAAGATTCGGAATGAACTACTTTTTCGACCACTTTCCCTATTTTCAAAAGTCGTTATATGAACAACCAGATTGATGTGGGCGGTACGGACAATGGCTCACTATAATGCTTATACTTGTTTTTGCTTGACTTTGCTTCAGGTGCCGTGTGTATGCAAAAGATTCCACTAAAGCTAAATACTTAACATTCTTTGATTTTTGATGATTTCTAAAATTTCAAAATTTTAAATTCCATTGTTCAAGTATTTTTAATCTTTTATTGTTTATAAATAAATCTCTCATTTGAATATTAGATTATGTCGTTATGAAAGCAATGCAAAGGTATTCTGTGCTGTTTGAGGTTTTCTCAACTAATTCTCAAAATTTGTATAAAAATAACATTTATGACCCGAATTCAGTAAAAATGTGTTTTCAATGAACGATATTATTTCGTCAGATATGCTTTCATCATCATTTCATTACAAAATTCTGAAATTGATTTACATTAATCGTTACATTTATTTATTCGAATTTATTCGAAGATGAATGACAGGCAATGCACGAATTGTTTGCGCCGTGTATCACTTTTAATAAGAGTGCATGAAGTCATGGCGAATGAATGCAACTCGGGGAAGAACTTGAGAAAGATCCAACTTATGTTGCGATAAACGATTCGGAATCGTTTTTTAATTTGGTTTAAACTGCCTTTTTTGGGGTCGGAATTGCTGAGATGTTTTGATACACTGGTACACTATCTTGGTCCAATCGCGAATGCTATTGGAAAAGGATAGGAGTGGAACACTTTTGCAGCCACTCCTCATACAGGACATTTTATCAATTACGTCAGAGTTGCTCGAGAAGAATTCTTTAGTAATCGTGTTTGGTATGTTAAATTTGAGATTTGACGTCAAACATTTGCCGTGAATAGGCAAAATTTCATATCACGATAAGTAAGGACTTAATTTAAGAAAAATTTCTAATCTTTAATATTCTATGATGACAAATGATCCATAGCTCTAGTTTGAAGTAAACATTAACTTTTCTGCATTTATGCCGTGGAGGTGTATTTTTTGGACCCCACTCTATATACAAGCCCCCATGAAAAGTAAATCTTTATAGGAAAAACAAATCTAATTTTTAGTGCATTGGGTAGCGGCATATAATCGATAATACCGATCTGCCATAAAAATTAGCTATACAGAATTTCGGCCGTGCAGACTTGGAAATGTTTTGGATCCCATTTCATGTAAAGATTCTCATGAAAAGCAACTCTTTATATGATAAAAAAAATCTCATTTTTAATAATTTACGATGAAAATTAGTCCATATTAGTGGTTTGATATTTAGCGCAGTAAATTTGGACCACGTAGTTCTATTTTATTGAACCTTATTTTGTTTTGGGGTTCTTATGAAAACTAAGCCTTTGTATTGCAACAAAGAGTAGTAAAATCGTAAAGAAAACAAGCAAAAACACTACAGTCGACCATTAAACACTCTACACTTCTCTAGGATTATTCTTATAACGACTGTTCAAAAAAAGTGGTCGGATCCTTGGGTCAAAACACGTTAGTGTTCCATATTTCATCAAAATATCTTAAAAATTTCCAGCCTTTAAGCTGAACGCAAGCAAACAAGATTGGCAGACGGACAAGCTTAGATAGTTTCAAAACTGATTTTAAATAATAAAAAGTGGATTCATCTCAAGTTCTTCTGCGTGCTGCATATATCCGCGCAAATTTAGTATACCCTTGGATCTCCTTTTCTTAGGATCTCCATATGCGAGCTCCTAAGAAAAGTGTGCCTAAATTATGGGTTTTGCTATTTCATCGAGAAAATTGAGGAAAACATTGTAATTAGATGATGTGGCGTAAGGTATTTAATACTCGGCCTTGCCACGACCAAAGGACGTTTCAGAGAATTTACAAAGTATAAATATTCTCTATAGGTATCAAATGTTGAACCACTCGACATCGTCTTCAAATTTGGCGAAAACATTGAATATTCTTGCACGCCGGCTAGTACTGAGTTGGTTATAATCGGTCCAAAGACACGCCCATAGTATAATGTAAGCTGAGAACGCCACTGATTTCTTCTTGTTCGTAAACTTTTAAACTGCAGGATAGACAACAATAAAAAGTTGCGTGTATATTCTCTAATAAACAGGAAAAAAATCGGCAACGCCCACTTAATATTATAGAGCATTGGAATTTAATTTTCTTCGAGAAATACTGGTGATGGTAAGTGTAGAAGATGTGGCCACAGCAGATTATTATATTCTTACTTGTCTTTCATTATTTGAAGTTATTAGAGAGTTAAAGAATATTTATATAGCTGCTCTTCTTACGGGTGTTGGTTTACTTCAAAGCGTTCTCGTTAATTCATTTGGGAGTGAGTAAACTGAAATTGGCTGGAGGCGGTTTATCTGAAATTTTCAATTTTAATTTTCTTCTCGATAACAAATGCAACACGAAATATGATCGCGAAAAATTAAGAAAACTAGGAACACAAATAAACTGCCGACGTGTGCGTATTCCTGATGCTTGTCATGAAAGCAAAGAATAATGCAGAATAAATATCATTTGAAAACCATGTGTATCGGAAGCACTAATATCAGTAGTACCAAGGACGGCAAGAATGCGCATTAATTCTTACTCAGAGGCTTTGCAGGCCTAAAATGTAAAGTATTTCCGAGAAAGCATTTTAGCGAAAAATGCTTCGTGTCCTTTCGTTCATTACGGTTATGAACAAGCTTGGTAAGCATAATTACCTGAGCTTGCGTGATGTGCTTAAAGAGCAGTTAGAGGAAAAACTTGGTAAAACAACTTTCGAAAGACCACAACTTCATCTGAAAGTTCAGTTAGTCGGAAAGCTAAGAGTGAGAAAAGAACACATGAAGTTTTAATGCATATAGTAAGTTACAATGTAGGTTTGAATCAGCTTAGAGATGAACTGTTACGTTATCCGCAAATAAAAAATACTTTACGGGATATGATGACGAATAAGTGGAATGATGACGTTATCAATAGTTTGGCTGTCAAAAGCTGACGTTCTTGAGCAACTATCCAATGCCAGCAAAGGAAGTGGGTTTTTTTCTACGAAATTAAGCATCAGAGATATTTATCTGAGAAAGTCATGAGAAAAGGTGAGAACGGCATGCAGGAAGAATCATTTCGAGCGACTTTACATTTGAAGTCTGAGGTCCAAATAGTTAGTTGTGGGAAATTAACTAATAGGAGAGCAGCAATGGACAACTCTAGTTGTGGATCTTTATGATAAAGAATCTAACGACGGAAGAGGTGCATTACTTGTTTAAACTGTTTTTACAGTTAAGCGAAGAGGCTTTCATTTACGCAAAGAGATAACAATTTTTTTTAGGCTGTAGGAAAATAACAACGCAAGTCTCATTGAATTCAGGCAGAGGCTCTTACCTCACCTACTTCATTCCTCATTCGCTAATGAACTATTATAATGATACATATCGTGTTACCTAACTTTGAGTATTCTTTAAATTCGAGCACCAACTTACCTCACTATATATCGGTGTTTATAGGTTAAAAGTTGAGAAAATATGAAATTCATACTACATTAGAAAAAACCAAAGGTTCTCGTCAGCTATTCACCCGAAAGGGATATGTGTACACGCTTGTGATTGTAACATAAATTTGACAGAGCGGTTATCGTTCGGTAAATCAATTTTCGATGACCTTGCAAGTAACATAACATCGTAAGTCTTAAAACTTATATTGTCTCTAGGTTGAATAAAAAAAAAAAACATATGCGGATGGACAGAGGTGCTTGAAATAACAAAATCTATGTGCCTATCCCATGTGCTTGTAAGTGTCGGATAGATCCGCACAAACTTAACATATCCGTACTACGTATTCATTATGTATTCATTTCTTCTTCTGCGAGGCAGCAAATCAACAATAGAAGATTTACTGACATGAAAACACGAATTTTGACACGAAAAACTACGCAATATAATATGTATTTCTTTCTATAACTTTGGAATATTGTTAACGAACGTATATAAAGATGACATTTACATAAACAATACATTTTTTTCCCTTTCAATTATCTTAATATAGACTAAGAGAGTAACGCTCAGATACATTTAGTTTCATTCCATTAAATCAGAGTCGAAAGTTGTTTGTTATGGTAGATGCTAAGTTTCCGAATTTGTAAACAATTCCGAACGTCGAATTAGAAGAAAAAACAAAAAACAAAAACAAATCTGTTTACCCAGAAATCTAACCTTATTATTGTTTATCCAAATAATTATTGTCTGTGTTTCTTCTTAGCATACGCCGAACATACGCTCCAACTAATGCAAGCATATAGAGCTTAAATTACAATGTTTCAACGGAACTGGTTTTGACGCAAAGAAAAAAAAGTCAAGCTTGTTGATATTCATACACAAAAACAACTGGTTTAAGACGAAATTTCGGATACATATGGATTACATGAAGAAATTCTACCAGATTGTTTTTATAAGTCAGTCATAGATAGTAAACAAAAGAGTGGTTTATCGTGAAAAGCTCTTTCGCTTGAATCAATGAATTTACTTTTCATTGTATACACAGCGACGAGAAAAAAACACCTGCAATTAAAATGTATGATTAAATCAATAAAAGTAAAGTTTGAAAAGGAAGCATAGTTAAAACTTTACTTATGATTAACCAAAATGCATAAATAACTGAAATGTTTAGAAATGAAAGTCCAAAAATGTTATATATGTTCTTGGTACCCGGAGGGAAATGGTTGTTAGTGCTCCATCAAGGTCATTGTTTCCTCAGTTGTTGTTGTATTAGTGCCGCTTTTATTTTGTGGAGAAGTGTGTGCACCTACTTACTTTTCACAGTTTAAATGTAAGACGAATCAAGAAGATTTAGTTACCTATGAAATAGTCCGACGAGGGTACATATGGAAATATGAGAAGCTAGTGTTATGGAATTACTTAGACAAATGAAAATAAACGCAACAACACATGTCAGAAGTCTGTGCATAGTATGGTAATACCGTAATATTCAAAACTGTCGAACAATTATTAAACACTTTCCAACACAATTTCCATGATTTTCAGAGACCAGATCGCCTTAATTTTCGAAAATTCCGAGACAACTTAACTACGCTTAGTACGGTAATGCTTTGCACACACCCTTTTCAAAACTGTTTTTATGTAAATCAAATATAATCGCCTTGAACTTTGATTTTGACCCCTGTGAGAAGAAAAGCGTGTGTATTTTTTCGTAAATATTTTCGTGCGGATTTAAACAGAAAAAAATTAAATTAAATCGACCCTACACCACTTCGCCTAATACTGTTATTCGTTTGACGACTCTTCAAAATAAGCCATTACATCGAAACTTGTCGAAATAGTGATCCGATCCAAATCATTTTCAATAATGTTCGTCCTTGGGATAAAACATGTCGATGAGCCGAATTTCAACAGTATTGCGAGAAAACAAGATTCACAGAGATGCATAAAACTATTCGGAGCGTGGCTCTGAATCTTTCTCAAGTACTTCTGGTTATTGGTCGTATCCGCACAAACTTAACATACTTTTGTATCACAAGTGCCGCAGGGTGTAAAAAGTTGAAGTGAATTGCGGGAAAAGTTTTTCCTCATCACTGTACGTTTAAAAAAAGCTTCTAATATATACTTCTTTATTACTCTTACTATAAATCTATACTATAAATATGTTTCTCTCCTTGTTTTAGTGTGCTTTGCTCTCTTAAGACATGCACGTATAAAGAGATCTTTGCTTTATTTCTTTTTTATGTTTTTCTCAATATATTAGTGGATGGGTTGTTTGAATAAAAGTTTCAGTCAAGAAATTCAATTTGGACGAATAAGTACTAAAAGCTAAAACGTTTAATGCAGAAAGCATAATAGTAGATAATGTGGAAAAAAGTAAACTAATTAAAGCGTGAAACCACAAGAAAGATCTACCAAAAATTAAAAACACTTTAATTGATAACACAACATATACTTGGAAAACCAAAAATTTTAGGAAATAATTTGGCAAAACTAAAACTCTAGAAGATAAAGTGTGTCTGTGTGTGTGTGTATGTGTATGACGAAATAGAGTGAGTGAATAGAAGGATAGAAGGACAGATATGTGAATAGATGATGAGTTGGTGTGCAACGTTCAATCGTTATTAACAACAATTGTGACATTTGGATGAAAAAGAATAACAAAATAATCGTTAATTATACTACACCTCAGTAGTTTTTCGCTAAATTGAAAACAATAAATATGCAATAAAAACCCGTATCGGAAAAGATATATCTACACATTAATTAAAGAGAAGTGTATTTATTAACCTTAGTGCAGCGATAACAAGGTAATCATTTTTCGTACGAAAATATTTTCTTCTTAATTTATTCATAATCGTAAAGTGATTCAGTAGTACATGTATGTGCGTGTTGGCGAGTGTTTGTTTTCATTTTCCCACAAAAGGATGGACTTTGATACCAAATAAAATTAGTACCGTCAATATTGTTAATAACACATAAAATACAAAAAAACAAAAAAAAAAAAGAAGAAAAAAGTTGTCAGATATGAGTGGGAGAATAAGCAGATGGGGAACAATAAGAGAAACAAGAATATGGAAAAGAGAACGTGAACATATGTTGTTTGTGTTACAAGTGATTCTAATCACTAGCGTTTTCCCCACGGTTTGAGTCATGTGTGTTTCAATTCATTTGCATGTGTTTTCTTTCCATTTAAAAAAGCAAATTATTTGCTTTGATGTTCCATGCGTTATATGTTTGTGTAATTATTGCAGTTGTATTGAAAAATTTTTGAGGCCACGATAGTATGCCCCAAGCAACAACAGCAGCATCTCCATTTAACGAATACAACAGATGTAATAGTTTGTTACTGAACGCTTTGCATGCGTTTATTGTTATTATTGTTGTGTTTACGTCAAGAAAATATTGTGTAAATTATTAATTAAATTAAGTGATTATAGAAATTATTGAAATTGAGTTTGTAGAAAAAACATTTTTGAATTTTTGTTTAACTTGAAACCAGGTCACATAATCAACATATTCGTCGACCATCTTGAAAAGGGCGAATATTACGTGGCACTATTGAATAGAATGAGTGTAGGAATCAAGGAAAAGGTACGGTTAGACCACAAACTTATTGAGTGATACATATATATATAAAGAGTTCACTTTGATCTTATTAGCACCAAGGAAAAGCTTTTAGCAATTAAACGCGTATGTGGGTATATATAATTGGAGTGGCCTGTCCTCCCCTTTAGACCGGAGAGTTATTGAGTGATGTGACACCTATATCGCGTTCACTTTGATCTTATTAAAATCAGCAGCAAACACCTTCTTCTAATCAAAAACCTACGCGGGCAAATATTGTTCGAAATAGTCCGCCCTGACTGGAGGCTTATTGAGTGATTTAATATGTGTATATATATAGCGTGTCATTATCTTTGATTTTATTCGAATCAACAAAGAGCGTCTAGTAATCGAAAATGTATGTGGATAATTCTCATTCGAAGCAGTCTCTCTTAACCTTTAGAGGTGAGATTTGACTCCACATTTATAGAAAGGGGTGATTGAGAAACCCATAGTTTATTTCATATTTTTAAAAATCAGAAAAAGATCACACTTTCATTTCGCAAATTCATAGAATATATATGTATATCACGAAAAAAAACCTGGTAACTGAAAGCATGAATTGCAAACCGTTTAGGAAATTTGCTTGCAGAGAAGTTTTCGCTCCGTTTAAGTAACCAAATCTAGAACTTAAATAAGTTGTGATCCTTGCAATGCATTTAGAACCTTCCGGCCGGTGGACATGGGGATAATACTTATCGATATATCGATGTATTGTAAATACTTCTACTTGACGAGTCACATAAATATCTGCATCCGTTCGTTTGTTATAGAAATTGCAGCGCCACCGGAGAAGCATGCAAAGTATGCATGACAGCATAACTATTAGACGTAGCGTGGATGCAGTATCCAACTTATCTTATTCATATTCCACCTTATTCTATATTCTATGAGCATTATCTTTCAACTTTGTGTTCGAGTGTGCGCTAGGGGAGAATAGTTGAAATACATAATATGACGAAATAGATGACCGATGACGATCATGATAAAGTAAAAAGTATCGTATGCAATGAAGTCAACCTCTTAGTTGAAATTTCCGTTTAAGGGTATGACAGAGACAAAAAAATGCTCGTAAAGAAATATGAGCCACGTAAGACTTATTAGTGAAAGCGGTGAAAGAATCGTAATGCAAGTCATTAATATTCCAGAAGCCATCGTTTTAAATAAATCTTCTTATCTCTGTTTAATACAAAGCCTAAGTAATCGAAGTTTAAATGCAAATCAAAGTAGACAGAGAATGTAAGATTATCTGGTGGTAGGTAGGGGCTTACAATATAATCACGTGAATAAAATTATATTGCACAACTACAAGATTCCTTATCAGTGAATTAGTCTCTCAAACACGCGATTAGTTGTTATCAGTTCTGTTGAGAACTACTTTTCAAAAATGTACGAAAACATTAAGAAATGCAAAGAAATCTAATGTTTCAACGTCTGGTGTGTTGTTCGCTCACACAGTGGACATCCGCATCTCTAGATTATCTAATTAATGTTTTGCAGTGTAAATAAAAATATAATATATTTTTGTTAGTGATAAAAATTTGTGTTTACATCAATTTTCTAGAATTGCGTCAATTGTTTTCTTTTGTTTTCTTTTATACATATATATATATATACACATATATATATTTTAGTTTAATAAAGAATTCAAAGAGATGGGCAACAATGAAAAATGCCTCATCATTAAATAAAATATTCGATATGTGTGCATGTGTTAGGAAGATTTTCTTTCGCTCTTTACTTGAAATGGTTGAATAAAACCATTTATTAAAATTCAATTATTTTAATATCAATTTCTATATTGAACGAATCACGGGAGAAACACTACTTTGTTTGCTGTGTCTCTGCTAGCAGATGCGCAGAGCGTTTTCGAAAGCAAACGAAGCTCACAATTATGCTTAAATTATTCCATCTTTCTAGAGATATTTATGCTTATTTGTAAGCAAATCTCATTGAAGCAACTGAAGGGTGACTATCTCAATGGATCGCAGGGTTATGAGAAGTATTTCAGCTTTGAAATAATTTCAAAATATCAGAGAAGTAAAACAATGGCGTTGCTAGATGTACAAAGGAAAAATGAATAGGTCTTCTCCCGTGATGTATCTTTGCATAGTGCATTGCCATAGGCCACTCAATGCAGGGGAAAATTCAAATAAAACCTTAACTTATAACTAACACGTAAAAAAATTGTATTCGGCTATAGACGAATCTACTACGACCACCGTCTTTACCTATAAAAAAAGTTCGACAAAAATTACAATATTGGGTAGGTGTGGCCCCACCCATTGGCTTTTTTTAAAAATGCACCTTTTTTTAGTTTAGTTTACTTTTGTTACATTACATGAGTACGAGGGAAATATTTATTTATTTTTTTGCTTTTGAAGCGGACAGATTCTCAGCTTACTGTAAGTTTGTCCTTGGATCGATTTTGTCCACTATTAATTAAGCCCTGCAAGGGCTTACATTGTTTTTGGCAAGATTGAAGCCGATTTTTTCGTTTTTGCTGGAGCTGGAGAAAGACAGACGATTGTGCCTAGATCAATTCAGTATTCAATACTAATCAATAATGTGAATATGGAAAGGTCAGGTCTCTGACCTATAGAAAGGTCTCCGGTTTGTATAAAGTCTCCTAAGTGTCTTTCTACGTTTTGTAAACGTTTTGACGAAGTGCATAAACCCACACTCTTCAGTGTTGGTTATAAAAATACCATATACGTGAGTGTGTTATCTGCTCTTTGTTATCGTCAGCGTTTTTTTTTAATTTATGGTTAATTATGAATCAAAGTTTGTGTGAATCGTGCGATATTTTCGATTCAGTTAATATTTCTTTTTATTTTCGCTTAATTACTTATGTGTTTATAAACATATATATATATATAGTCATATGTAGATGTATGTGTGCATATATTTACATTGAAATTGTTTACTACACCTATAAGTTTACAAGTAAGTCTATAAAAATATTTTCTTGTTTACGATTTTTATTCGACGGTTTCTTCGGGACAAAAACAGCACGTGATTCTGAAATGTTATCGCAGGGAGAGGGAGGGCCAACAGTTTTGTAAATAAATGTTGATATAATGCATTCAACGATGGATTTACCGGCTTCAGAGGCGAGAGCATGGATCGTTGTTCTAGTTCCATCAAAAGTATTAAAAGTTTCTATGCGCCTCAAGGTAAACTTTGATGCAGTATGCAATACAATGGGATCTAATTAGACGTAATGCTTTTTATTTAAAAAAAGTTGCCTATGTGAAGGACGTACTAATACTACAAGCGTTTAATTAATAAAAATCAGCTGTTTTTGCTCTCGCCTTTAGATAATTCATCATTGAAAGGACGTAGGTTATGCAGACATAAGGTATTTGCAATGATAAAACTGTACTTGTGGTAATTGACCAATAGGAACTTTCATTACAATCGATTTTTGCGAAAATGAGTTAAATGTAACGTAAGCGAAGACTTGCAAAAAGTTTTTGCTCAGTCTCTTAAAGTAACTTATCTTGCTATGAATGATTAACGCAACGCAATTATTGGTAATAAAGTTTTGCAAAAATGTAAAAATTTCTTTCTTTATATTCTTAAAAGCAATTGTAAAGATAATGTTTATATAACAAATGAGTATAAAATTAGCTCATGCAAGTAATAAACTTGTTTAGTGAACGTAATAAGACGAAATATCGATATTTTCTACTTTAGGTAAATAAATGAAAATTGGTCGGATTTAAGATATTACCTACCTATCGACCGCAATCTGCAAACAAAAATATCCTCTTTTAAAGGGGGCGTTTGTAGAAGGACTTTGTGGCGTCCAGATAACTCAGCGTACTTATTGAATTGAGCCATTAGGTCCGTTATAACAGCAGATTGTCCAACGAAAAAGGGATAATATTGGCGAAGATTGTACAGGAAGGTGTAATGAGTTTTTATCATGATGAAGATGTTTTTGCGTTTTCATCACGCTGCAGATGATTCTAAGACCAATAGGGATGAAGTCTTCTATCTCTTCTAGCAAGACCTCCCCTAAAGACTATTTTATCACCAAAGTGCCCCGCCAGCAGTACAAGAAATACCTATCTCGATCTAGTCCGGGTTTAGGTAGCTTCTTCAGAAGTTAGTAGGAAGATGATCCAAACATACAGTATGTTCACTGAATTCGCTTTGTCCTCTTATGACCGCAGCTATTGTGATCCCCAGACTCTTTGGGACAGTAGTACTCAAAGTGTTCAAAAGCCAAATCCACTCTTACCAAGAGATAGCATACAGTCAGCGGTATGTTTAAAACAATTATATCTGCAAGGGGGTAAAGTTCTAAAAATTCAGTGTAGCTCACTTACTTCACAGGTCGTGCGGATATTAAAGCAGGTACATATACAGCATGCTTGTCTTGATTTATCCAGTTTTAATAATACCTCCAGGTGATCGAAGTAAATGGTTTAATCGATATGAATGCAAACATTGGATTAATCGCTTTAAGTGCTGAAAAACAGATATTTACTTCATGAAGGAGCAAATGGACTCATAGAATTTGATGTTTGATGGATTATTTTTGCTTATCCTTTCTCTCTTTTACACGTTAACTGTTTTATTGGAACTTTGAAGTGCGATATTTAAGCGTTGCGATGCGGCAAGTGTCCTAGTTTCGAAGCCTACAAGAGTGCACCCTTCAAGACACCATTAACATTTCTTTTTATGCGCTAGTGAGCATCATGTTGTCAATTATTGAACAATAGAAGGAAAAGATAGGAATCGTGGGTCTCATAACTTTCCCGACAAATAAGAGCACGGAGAGAATTATTAATAGCGCCATATACCATGCAGCCGCCTAAGATGGATTGTCTTTATGAAGTTGCGGTTAGCCTGCAACATTCTCACTTTTCTTGTAATCACACTTTTGATGTAATGTAGTAATATATTGATGTTATATAGATATAGAAAACTACTAGAAGGAAATTTTGAAAATTGCAACGCGAGTCAAAGCAATGGACATCAATCGAAAACCAAAGGAGTTGAAAAAATTAATCTTACGCTATTATTATGTACCCGAAAGACATCAATAGAACAAAATCGTAAGCCTAAAATAATCAGAGGCAGATTCTATCGTTTAGGACAGTGTATTTCAGTAGGAGACTTAAAAAACTAAAATATTATAAACCTATTTAGCCACTAACCGGACGGATTTGTTGTTGCAAGGAAACCAAAAATTTAAATCAATCAATCAGGCAATAGAGCCATTGTCCTGCGACGCAAGAAAACTTAGTCAACAGAGCTAAGCTGCCGCAGGTATGTGGCTCTTCGACTTTTTCTCTTGCAATTTTGGAATAGGAGACGTGATAATTTCGCTTCTTTACGATCACATCATCAAATCATACTCATGTTTATGCATTTTCGGCATTCAATCAACGAATATATCTGAAAATGTCATGGTGCCCGCTCAAGCGTTCAAATGAATGTGACCGTCTTTTAGCAACTTGTGTCATTTTAAATTTCGCGGCATGTACATGTATACATATACCTTGTGAATGAATGTGTAACAAATTAAAAAAAGCTATGATTAATCGCATTGTTCATCTTTAATTTTTCATTTCGCTTCTTATGTATATACAGAAATTTCGCAAACAGTTTTTTCTTTTATTTGGTAATAAAAAAATTATAATAAGATAATAATTTTTTAATATTCTTAATATCTATTTATATAGATCGACATCAACATATGCTCTGATGATGAATGATGTTTTCATCTGTTAAATAAACTGAAATTATTTCTATTTATATCTCGTAGTAGAAATGCATGTAAACATATAAAGTTACAAAGTCGAGCAATTAAATTTTCAAACTTTGCCTACAAAATAAAATCAATTAGAGCTTCTACGTCATTAATCGTCTAAGGCTGTGTGTGTGTGTGTGTGTGTGCGTGTGTATGTAAAATCTGGAAAGACTTGAAAGCTAAACTCATCTTTTATTATAACAACCGATTTGTTAGGTGCTTGCAAAAATTTTGTTAGACGACTTCTACAGGTAAAAATTATAAAAAAAAATTAGAAATACCAGTGCACATAACGGTTGAATTCGATAGTTTTGACCTTCAGGGGTAATATTATTGATTTATTCAAAATTCTTCTTCTTCCGAATTCCTTACTTTTGTTGTTTATTGGAAGAAAACTTCCGCTGAGGCGCGCCAAACCCGTTCAGTGTTATGGTAATGCTGCTTCATGAGATTCCAATTGTCGTTTTTGGTTTCAAAGGTTTAAAGATGGCGGCCCGAATTGACTGAAAATACCATTTTTTGGCCACTTGTTGCAAGAGTTGCCCAAGATACACTGTTGCAGCTCGAATAGGAAGGTCAGCTCATCAGACACAGCGCCTCCTAGTTGCCGTTCGTTTAGACCGGTGCAGCACGGCTCCCGGGTACGCAAACTTGAAGAAGTGCGAGAACGGGTCGATGGGTAGCTCGATGCGAAACCAATACAAGTGCTTTCGACATGATATCGCCATGTTGCCAAAAGTATTGCAAAATATCGTATGAAATTATGGAAACTATTTTGATCAACAAATAATTGTACCAATTTTCAAGTGAAAAAATTATGATACTTTTTGCAAGCAACTAATATAATCATGTCTCTTGTCTCTCCGTCGGTCCGTCTAACGATTATCTGTATACTTTCTTGTTCAATTTACAATATATCGCAAATGTTTTATCACAAGAACAAATTCTGTTAAAACTGTATTATACCCTGCAACTAGGTACAACCATCGCCCATGTCCCGCCGCTTTTTGAGATTTATGGTCTGTGAAAGTACTTTGTAATTTTTAATAAATCACTAGAAAGATTTGCGAAAACTTGTTCATTGGCATACTAAATAGATACGAAAAATTTGGATGGGATGAGGTAATCTTCTGAAACAAATCTTTGACGTTATGAGACACGTTTTGTTATTCTTGAAAATTTCATTGGTTTTTAATAATTTTTTTGAATGCATTGGTCGCGATGAAAAGTTACAACTTTTAAGAAATTACTTTTTTATCTAAATATATATATGTTTAAGAATAAACGCAATGCCTTCAGCCATCTGTGTGTATGTAAGCACACTTATGTATATTAAGGTATGACTGTGTACAATTGGCAATGATTTTGAAAAGTCTTTTCCGTCGAAAGAAAACAAGAGCGTTTTTGACAGACATTATTTTTGCACTCACCACCGAAGGATAGAAGAATACTAGTTTTATCTTTGCGTTTGTACCAAAGAGAAATATGCGTTAGAGACCCTAAAATTCTGGACCAGCGCCTACATTATCAACTACGTTCCTACGTCCGTTCATGGACTAACATGAAAGTTGTGGCAAAAGTAAGCAAATTTTTTTTATTTTTTTTATTCTTAGAAATAGAATAATGCGTCCGTCCCATTATTCAATCGTTGTCCAAGTTTATTATTTCCACAGATCAAGCTTAGAAATAGCATTGATCGAGAAATGAATCTATAAAATTTGAAGATACCTCGATAGCTCACAAATCTACAACAGACAAAAACCTACAAGGTACCAAAAGTTATCATTCGGACCATTTCTACCATTGAGAAAAAAAGCTCCTTTGTCATTTCTCTCCCTTTCTCTCTTTCTTTGCCGCTCCCTCTTTCTTTGCGAGTTCTGTTGATATAAGATAATTAAGGAACTCACAAAAAAAGGCGAGTGGTGGGACACGTCTCCTGAAACGTCCATTTAAATCCATTGTAAGACCACTGCTCCCCATGTGGGCCAAAAAAGATTTCTTTATTTTTATTTGTTGATATTAGGTGCGTTGGGTGGGTAACTCAAAAGTCATCTTGAAAAATGAATGAATAAATTTTCTCAGCCGTTTCTAGAACAGAATATTTTTTGGTCAACAACGCAATTAAATAAAAATGCTTTTAAAGAATACACACACACATATGTAAGCATGAATTGACAGATGTCGACAAACATATTTACATATAATACGTTTTTAAAATATCTATATACATTTCATTTATATGTTACTCTTAACTCGACTAAACTGCACAAAAGTGCAAATAAAATTAATTGCAATTTTTTTTGTATAAAATTGTGATCATGTGGGTGATGCATGGATTTCAAGCACAAAAAAAAACAAAATGTCTTTGAACTTGATAAAAATTCAACAACAGGAACACATAAGCAAACGCTAATGCTCGCTGATAAACATAGTTTTACGCAAACGTCGTATCTAATACTACTTACGTAGAAACACACTACTGCTAAGTGTTTGCACGTTTTGCAAATAATGTGTCAACAAAACGTGACACGCAAATGTGTGCATATTGTTGTCGGCCAAGTAAAGAGAAGCACAAAGAAAGGAAAAGAAATGATAAACACTCTACATACACATAAGTGAGTGGAATTAACGTGTTAGAGTGCAACACAAATATATTTATTGTAAATCCATTAGTGATGTGCTAATGAAGGCTTGTTTTATTGCCGCTTTTACTGTATTCATTGGACAGAAATAAGCTAACGTCGTATATATAATATGAATCAGCATAAAATTTCAATTTAGTTCGGTCTTATATTGCTCTGAAAACTCGCTTTGCAAAAAGCGTAAGTGAGTTTTTAATTAAACGAACAACTGTTCAGCTAATAATGAAGAAAATTTCATAGGAATCTTAATAACTGTCTTATGTTAACACTTACTTTGACTTATGTGACCTTCAACCTGGGCAACGTTTGGATGGTAAAGAAGTGAAGAAGAAGAAGAAGAAGAGAAAAAGAAAAAATCAAAAATTTGTTTCAAATAAATTTTATCCCAATTTTCGGGATGTTTTGAGCAACACGGAGATGCCCGACTAAGTACGGTGGCTGAACCGAGTGTTTAGTTTGACGCTTGACAGTATGTGTGTATATGCGACTTTGGTGCCCTTCAAACATTTTTCTTAGATGAGCTACAATGCAAATGCAACTGCTATTGAATTTTCAATTAAAAAAATTTGACCAAAATCGATCATGAATTAATTAATTAATCGTTCGCAAACATATTATCAAAACGAACCGTTTATGGAATGATCGTAAATATACCTATTGCTCTAGGAAATATTGAGAACAACCTGCTAATCCTAATTCAACATACTCTGCGTAAAACTTCTTTCCTTTGTTTGCGGAAGGGAAACATATCAATTTGCTCATCAGAAATTCTGGATGTCTTCGGCGGACACCCATCATGCAAATACGTTTATACTGTTTTGGATATATGCTTGGATGGTACCAAGAGTGACCAAAAAAGCTAAAAGACCTGCAAATAGTCCATCCCACATAAATACACTCAACCCGTTTCTTACACGGGAAATACGTTCCTTAGAAAGCCATGCAAAAAAAAATCGTGTAGAAAACTACGTGGGACACGGCGGTAAATTTGGTGGGAATGTTCCATAACTTTAGATAATGGTGTGAGATGAAAAAACTTTAAATATTTTCCAAAAAAAAACGTGGAAAAAGTACTGATAAGACCACCATAGTCGGGCACGGTCCATAATTAAATACTTTATACCACCCTACAGTTATTCATATAACTACTTTTCAAAACAAGGCTTTGTACGGCAAGTGTTCGAAGAAGTGGTTTGACCCGAACCATTTTCAATGGCGTTGTTTCTTGTGCCAAGACACAAATTTTTTTTTTTTTTTGGGCTTCATGCTAGAACTAAAATTCGTGTAAAAGAAAGTTCTTATTAGTGGTGACATTCAAGACTGAGTAAAAAAAGACGGTGTACAAGGTGCTACCTAATACAGGACTTTTCCAAAATAATTCTGAAAGTGGCGCCAGCTATTGATTCTTGGCCGAGATTCCATGACATATGCAGCGTAGCCGCACAGAAGTCGAGTTTATAGCTTTGTAAATAGCATCGGTCCAAGCATGACACAAACTTTTTTGGTGGCCTCTATCTCCTCTTCGGTATAATAAATACTTTTTGCCGAATAGGTATAAATCACGATATGATTTTTCGTCAAAAAGTCAGCCACTTCTAGTTCATTTTATAGGCTCCGTTAATTTTTCTGAAACAAAACTCAAAAGTGCAGTTTCTGAGAGAGGAATATTTGGCAAAGGTGATAGGGCGATAAATTGATGTCTGAATCGTTTCTCTAAAGGAATAGTTCAAATTTTTATGTAATAACTATAATCTATAGAGAAAGTTAGTTATTTAAAATCTACTAAAGGCCTTAAGGGACTCGGTCCGAAAGACTGGCCTAGCCGAGCAGGTAAGAACCGCGACTAACAAGTCAGTATTCACGAAACTGTAGTCAGTCTTCGGTCAGTAAAGGCATAACACTAACTGAGTCAATAGGCCGCGGTCACTTCCCCACATCTTCCCCTTTGCTTCTTCTTCTTTCCCGTCGTTACATATTAGACGATTAGGGGACATTCCCTAAGTGATTGGTAATTAAAAAAAGAAAAAATGGAAAGCGTTGATTGTTCGTTGAAGATATCGGATATCCAAGCTATTATCCTAAGTCGTGTATATTGTAACTGTCGTAAGTGTGTTTTGATACACATCGCTATTGTTGTTAATTATTTTGTAATTTTTTTTCTCTACTGCGTCGTATTTTATATAATTTTTCAAAATTCCATTATTCTCGTTTCAGATAAGTACAACAACGTCTTGCGTTAAAATCACCAGCAAAGCAGGCGCATTCTGCCTTCATTCAGGAGAGGAGAAATTATTAAATCCAGAAGGCAAAATCACGCAATTTAATTACTGATCATCAATCAATCAATGGATAAGAAAATGACTAAATAAATGAGAATCAATAAATTTCAAGGGAAATCGTTAACAACAAGAACAAAGTTAAATAAACCACATATTTGCAGTAATTTGATCGAAGTCAAATCCTTATCGTCGTCGTGCTTTTGATTGCATTGCCTCCGATCTGACTGGAAGAAATTAAAACAATTTAAAATAAACAAAATGAATAGTTTGGTTAAGGTTTTCAGTAATTTTAAGGAATTCTACAGTGAAATCAATGGTGCTACGTTAACGGGTGCCATTGATGTTATTGTCGTCGAACAGCCAAATGGTGAATTTCAGTGTTCGCCGTTTCACGTACGTTTTGGGAAACTGGGCGTTCTTCGAAGTCGAGAGAAAGTGGTAAGTAAAAATAATTGCTTTGCACTCATTCGATGCCACGAATAGCATAGAAATAGAAGTAGGGTGTAGTAAGGGTGTGAAGATAAATTCGAATTTAAGTAGCGAAGACACCTACCATCTCTCACAACAGAGCTCTGTGAACACCGTAGCAGAGCTCTGCTAAATATTTAAAATAAAGATATAGTTGAATTTGAAAGCCTAGTCAGTCCATATGGACACCTCATGTATCTATATGAAAATACCTTTCGAACAAGCTAAACAAATGCAAATTCTGCTTATGGGAACTATTTGTAACAATTTTTTGAAATTTGATATGTTAGCAAAAAGTGGGTATGGAAAAACACTCAACTTTGATTCTCCAGTGCGCCCAAACTAGAAAATGACTATGACTACAGGGTCTGATATTATCGCTTAAAATTACTTGGTTTTGGAACTTGCGTAAGTTAAAGTTCCAAAAAAGTAAAAAAATTTATTCTGTCACGTGGAGAAGGCGACAAAACAAAACATTTATTTCCTTTCCGCACATAAGCTACTTTCTAAAGACTGCAACCGTTTTTCGAAACAGGATATTAGTTTCCTGTTCCATTGGCCAATAATAGCATATACCAATCGGATGTACGGATTCCCGCGTAAGTGACAGCGATCTTATGAATTTCTAACCTAAACTCTCCAATTCCAAAAGTGATAAAGTAATAGATGAACGCTTAGCGCTCATTGAGAATTTCAGACCATATCTTGCAGAACTGCCGATCCATATTACTTGATATATCTGCCACGGTGGTCACACAACTACCATCACCATATTTAACTTTGCAATAGAATCCAGTTAAAGAGATGTTTCAATTAATTAAAGATCCTTCCGAGAATTGTTCTGCACATATTCTTAAATTGCTTTCGTTTGTACCTAAATGTAAAATATTTTTCTTATAGGTGGATATTGAAATAAATGGCGAAGCGGTCGACATTCATATGAAACTTGGCGATTCTGGTGAAGCGTTTTTCGTTGAAGAATGTCCCGAAGAAGACATTGAAGAATTGCCAGAAAATTTAGCCACTTCACCAATACCATCTGATCATTTTCCAAATAAATTTAGAAGTAACGATACAATCACATTAGAGGAGGATGATAATGAAGAAAAGTAAGTTTCCCGTTCGCTACCGCTTAAAATACTGTTATTGTTTACTTTCAAACAATTACAAAACAATTTTAATAGAAAGGCTGTTGAAGATCTTCACTTGCCATTGCCTTTACCTTTACCGTTGCCAAGGCGCAACTCAATCGATTTTTCAAAGGAATTAACCAGAGAATCAGAGACTTTACCGAAGTTTGAAAATCAAGTTTCCGATTATAGCCAAAGGAGGTAGTCAAGAATGGAATTTAACTCCAAATAAAATTATTTGAGGTTGTTTCTTGCCTTTTTTAGACACACCGATAACACTTTGGAAAGACGGAATTTAACTGAAAAATTCAAAGAATATACTACACAAAAATTACGCCAAGAATGGGCAGAACATGAAGAGATCTTTCAATTTGATAATTTGGACAAAGACAAGGTGACGATAAATAAACCTGAAAATAATATTTAAATAGCAGAATATCTATAAGTTTGCAAAATTTCAGGATTGGGGCAATAGCACTCAAAAGGAAGAAAAGACTGCAGTTGTTGTAGAGACCAAAGTGTCAGATGAGAATTCCGTAAATCAGTTAGAAGCAGAAGTGGAAAATACGTTAACACAGGAAAATTCGGGAGATTTTAAGCCAGAAATTAAAATATCAGTTACTTCAGTTAACAATTCAGAGCAGGACGTGAACAATTCCAACGCTAATAGCACAAAGGAAGAGTCTAAAAGCAAAAAAAGGCGTCGCAAGAGATCTCAACTGAAGAAAAAGAACTCTCAGCGTAAGTCTTCCACCAGCAGTTCAGTTAGTGGCAGTACTCCACTGAATACGGCCGCCAATGGCCCAGAGGATAAACCAATTGAGGATGGTGACACTATTTCCATATCAATTTCAAATAATACTACACATTCGTCCTCCAATGATGAAGCTTCTCCTAAGTCTGGAGAACAACCTTCAGCTGCTTTAATAACTGCCACAACTGGCGATGAAAGTCCGATATCTGAGACATGTCAAACATCACCATTAACCCCTAGCAATACACGCATACCCGATTTAGATATTCATTTCTTTTCGGATACGGAAATTACCTCATCAGGAGGCAATGGTCCTTGCGGTGTAGGCCGTGGCGCTGGTCGTCCGTCTACACCCATTCAAAGTGACAGTGAACTTGAGATCTCTTTACGCGAAAAGGAAGCGGATAATGAATTAATAACTAGTTCGGCTTCTTGGAAATGGGGCGAATTACCCACACCCGAACCCAAAGAACAAACCGATAATAAATCGGCCCAAGCTCAGGCCCAACGCAACTCAATGCTTAGCAATATGTTTAACTTTATGAAAAAAAATAACAAAATCCGTAAACAAGTCACCGATGGCGGCATATATTTGTCTGATCTCGACGTTGAGCGCATGGATCCGGAAAGGATGGCCTTATATTTTCCTACATCATCCATATCCAAGGAACCCTCGCCCGCTGCACCTGCTTTACAAAACGAAGACGATCGTGAAAGCGGTAACGGCACTAGTTTGCCACATTCACCCAGCTCTCTAGAAGGACAAAAGAGCTTAGATTCCGATTACGAGGACGGTAAACCGCTTGATGGAAAGTAAGTTTTATTTTCGCTTGCTTTCTTAATGGATATTCGTTTTAAATGGTTTTCTTTTGTGTTATGTTATGATGAAAAAGATATTTGGATTTTGTTGCCATGTCTTTGTGTGGCTTCAATGAAAAAGGTGATCCTTCCGAAGAAGAATTTGAACGTAACTCTGTTAAATATAAAGATGTAAGTAATTTTCATTTTCATTTGATTGTTAAGATGTACGCACACAAATTGTAAAATGTCTTCAGTTTCCTATGTATGTTGTTGTCAAACACTTAGCTATTTATTAATTTTCTTTCAAAGCACTGCGCACTGCAAAGCTTTCCTATTTATTTGTAGTCCGCATATTGTTTAATTAAATCGTTATTAAATATTTAAAATAAAAGTGATTTACCATCAAAATCGCTTTAATAGATGTTTTGCATGTGCTTCGCTCTTAAGCCAACAAATATTTATTAATTCCCTCACTCTTGAAAACCAAATAACAGAGATGTTTAGTTGGTGATTGAATTGGCTGTAAGCAATGGATGAATACTTTAGAAGGCTTAATTTAATCTCTTCAAGAAAAAGATTTAGTCTAAGTTGAGAGAGAAGCTATCAATTGAAATTTTCGAAATTGAAATGTTTTGACATATTACTAATATTTATAACATGATGCCATATGCGAACGTGAACATTTAAAATCGCTAATGTTAACCAACACTTGTTATTTACTATCATGCTTTTACTACCTTCACCAGGTTTGTCAGAATCCCAGTATCTTTTCTTCACCAAATTTAGTTGTACGTTTGAATGGCAAATATTACAGCTGGACCGCAGCATGTCCAATTATTATGACCATTATAACATTCCAGAAGCCTTTAACCAATGTAAGTGAATGTCTCATCTGAATGTTAAATAAATGTAAAATTTTCAATTCCTCATAAATGTTACAAGAAATGCTTTTCCGTAGACTTTTTCTTAACTTTAAAACAAAAAAAAATTTATTAATATTTTATTTACTTTGAATTAAGGATGCCATTGAACAATTAATGACAAATGCAAAGCACGATGTCGTTGCTGTCAATAAATCTGAAGTCGATGTCAATACACCAACGTCGACACAACATCAGGCTAAACGTTCCTGGTGGTATTGGAGACGTTCACAAAATCCCGATGCAAAGACTGCTAAATTAGAAGATAAAGCAGAAGAAAGAGGTAAATTGGCTTTAATCCATTTTTTTCTTTAAATTATGTTGAAATTCTCCAAATTCTTTTTATACAGAAGCAGATCAAGCTGCTGTGGCCACCCAGACTACTCGTCCAAACTCGCCAGACATAAGCGATCGGACTTTGAGTAAAACTGATTCCACTGTTAACGCTGAAAATACTTCTGCCATGGTAGATAATATGGAGGATTTGTCGCAAGCATCTTCGAAAGGTGAAGGTGTTATCGATAGTAATAATAAGCGAAACAAGAACGAACGTTTCAAAAAGAGTTTAAGATTAAGCTCGGAAGCGATCGTAAGTCATATCGACATATCAACATATAGAAAAATTATTTCGAATTTTGTATATTTTTTGCAGAAACAATTAAATTTAAAAGAAGGTATGAATGAAATAGAATTTAGTGTTACTACCGCTTATCAAGGTACCACACGTTGCAAATGTTATCTGTTTCGTTGGAAGCACAACGATAAAGTGGTTATATCCGACATTGATGGTACCATAACTAAGTCAGATGTTCTCGGTCATTTATTGCCCATGGTTGGCAAAGATTGGGCTCAATTGGGTGTGGCTCAGTTGTTCTCGAAAATTGAACAAAACGGTTATAAACTTTTGTATTTATCGGCACGAGCTATTGGCCAATCACGGGCCACACGCGAGTACTTACGTTCCATACGTCAGGGTGATGTCAAACTTCCTGATGGCCCGTTGCTTTTGAATCCTACTTCCCTAATTTCAGCATTCCATCGTGAGGTGATTGAGCGCAAACCTGAGCAATTTAAAATTGCTTGTCTTTCGGATATCAGGGAACTATTTCCTAATAAAGATCCCTTCTATGCCGGCTATGGCAATCGAATTAATGACGTTTGGGCTTATCGTGCTGTAGGCATACCCATTAAGCGTATCTTTACCATTAACACCAAAGGAGAGTTGAAGCATGAACTAACACAAACATTCCAATCTTCTGGTTATCTTAACCAGTCCTTGGAAGTTGATGAACTATTCCCTTTTTGGATAATGATGAATATGATTATAAAACTGATGTATTCGATGACGATGAAGAGGAAGAAGAATTACAATTTATTGTTAGCGATCATGACGATAACGACGATGCCGACATCTTCAGCGATGAATATGCTGATGATCCCGATGATGGCATTGTAGCTGATGCTCTATCCATAACAAGTCTAAGTATTCATACACCGAATGATATAATTGTGTAGGGCGAATACTTAGCTTTCTAATTACATTGTGATATTTTTGTTGCTATTTTCGGAATAATGTGACAATTGTGAGTTTACGTGTTATTGTTGTTGATAGATTAGGAAAAATAGGTTAGAAAAAAAGTTAATAATTTCTGTGTTTATTTTCATACCAACGAATCAATTGTAAAGTATTTTTTATCTTACTATACTTTAGTTGTTTTATTATTTTAGTTAAATTTACATTTATAGTCTTTAAAGTAAGTCTATGAGTGTGTCTCTAGATATACTAAGCGTTACGTGGTGTACCTTGCTATCGTGGTCAAAGTTATAAGGCTAGAAAGTTCTCGATAATATATATTTTTTAATTTGTATTTTTGATTATTTAAAAAAAAAAATAAACTTTTCAAAAATCCAAAAAATTATTTTACATTTGAATTGTTTTATTTATTTAGTTTATAGTATCTGTCGATTACATTTTTAATTCATGTGGACAGATAATTGTATAAAACTGTTTAATGAGCGATATAAACAGAATCACAGTCTTTGGCCAATTTGTTGTAAGCATTAAAACTATAGATAGTTCAATTTGCCAAACTTTGTTTTACATTCTTCGCTTGTACGGCACATGGCGTCATCCCGTTGACGAGCTTCCCATTGAATGAAGCTATGCTTCAATCAACTAATTAAGACTATTGTTAATACGCACTTGATGAAAGACCCAAAAAGTTTTACTCAAAAACTTAAAATACTTTCATTGAATCGTTTACTATTTACACGATTAAATGATGGGTTTTGACAATTTTTGACGTTAAAGAAAATCAAATAAATATTCAAATAAAAACTCAAAAGATAGGATTGGGTCATACCTAAGATAAAATCCCATTACTCTCTTTCGTCTTTTTAAGAAACAAAAAAAAAAACTATGTTTAAGAAAATTACTATGTTTAAAATTACTATGTTTAAATTTAGTATGTTTAAAAAAATAGAATATCCCTCGGAAATTTAAGTGAGATTAATAAGATTTAGTCTATATTCTCCCATATCTCATAATGGATTGTTAATGATTTATTTTTATTGCATTCAGACGCTTTTTGTCTGGGCTAAGATTCACACCATGTTCTGGAGATTGCGTTATTTTGTCATCTCTATTTAACTATTAAAATCCAGCTCATCAACTATTAATTATTAATTCAAATTAAAGCAAACAATTATACATAGAGCAGATTAGAAAGTAAAAAAAATGTTGCCTAGTTTTAGGCTTAATTTTCAAATAAATTCATAATCAACTTATAGCAGTTAACAATGAAATATTTTTAAAATGTTTTAGAGACTATCGATATTTCCTCCTTTTTGGTCCACAATTACTTACATTCAGCATTATCAGTACTATGTATTTTTATATAATTTCCTTTCTTACCCTGCCATATTATATTATTACCTTTTTGAACAGATTGTTGAAAGAAGTATCTTGAACAACAAGCAAACTTTCCTTTCTCCTGCAGAAACTACCACAGAATGGAAGTTTCTCTATACCTATGCATATTGTACTTTATTAGATTTGTGTCGTCAAGGAAAGCGCAGAGGAAACGATCTTAAAATAAACATATGTGCGATTGGTGTAAGATTTTGCGTCATGTCTGTCCGTCAATTTGATAAAACAGACGCGATGGCTTAAATTGAGATCGAAAGTTCAAGCTTGACGTGTGCACGTTTAGTTGCCGCCGAAGAGCAGAGTTTGGAGATCGGCATTTTACGCCCATAATCATGTTCGTAACAGGCAATGGTCTGTAAGTTGGAATTTATAAAAAATATTAACCTCAAATATGGTATAAATATTAGCGCAGATCATGAGAGAAGGAACGGCACGACCCATGGACCCGACCCAATTACTAATACGACCGTATGTTGTATCGCATAGATATCGATCTGAAACTTGGCACAAATATTTGCCAAGGGCTAGAGTAAAAAAGTTGTCCCCTTCGATCAACTTCCAGCAACTTTATAGCAGATATTGATCTAATACTAGATTTATCATTTTTACGAAGACAATGCAAGCATACCGCATACACTTTTGAACCTAGAAATAATAGGAGACACTGATGTATTATTACAGGAAAATATTTCTAACAAAACAAACCAAACAACGAAAGACGGGGAGAAAAAAAAACAAACTTAGTCAACTGACACGGCTATCTTTAAAAAAAAGGTTTGGCGATTGTAGTATAAATTCCTTCTAAGGCGAATGTACCTTTTTTATTTGTTAATAAATAAAAACGCACACACAGAGATCCCATAAAACATAACTGTGTATATGCATTTAGAACTGTTGAGTCAATTTCATTTTTTTGTTTACGAAGTTGGCAAACTTATGGAAATTTTTGAATAGTCTTTGAAGCTCCAATGCGCCATCTGATGGATGGTACTAAACAAATTCCATTATAAATACCTCCAATTATGTGTGATGTCAAGTTTTACTTATGTTTTTTGGCCTCTTAATTTTTTGAAATTAATTTTCATTTGATTTAATTCTCATATTTCTTTACAGATATTGTAGCATGACCTTTATTGTTGATCAACTCTTCCCACCTATAAAACCGGATGAGGTTACTGCCATCGAATTTTCGCATTTCAATTATTGGCGTGACCCAATACCAGAATTGGAGTTGGATTTAAATGAGAATACAGGAACTGTTGGCGGCAATGGTGTTGTTAATGCGATGAATCCTACACCAGCTATCAACGAGACAACAATAATAGTAAATGCTACACATTCGAAAGCTTTAGCAACCATTCCAGAGAATTAAAGCATAAAGAGTAGAAAAAGAATAAGATAATTTATAGAATAATGATAACAAGCCATTAATTCAAAATCATTGCATACAATAACTACTGTGAAGTTTTTTTCCAAACCTTTATTTATGTTTTTTGTTTAATATACACACATTATGCTCGAATTTCTATATGCAAGAAAGCAAAAAGAAACTTGCGAGAATCTAAAACTGCATAGAGGGATTTAAAAATGCGTACATATGTATATGTATACATATGTATACATACAAACAAATTTAGTAATTCTTTGGTTTATTTTTATTGGCGAAATATTTACAAAATGACATATGATACGCTGCGCTTAAATAAGTGATAGAAAAAACCATAAAAGATTCCATTAATGAATTAATAATAACTAGCAATATATGAATCGAATATACATACACAACTTTAAGAATAAAGGAAATTAATCCAAGAATTCAAATAAGAAAAAGACATGCTCGGGTTGTCAGAAAAGTTGAAAGGCTTACTCACGTGTTTAAATTGAATTTGAAATGACTGTGCAGTCTTAATGAAATGGATATTTAAAACCCTTGTTTCCCATGCGATTTCTTATTTCATGCGATGTGAATTTAAGATTTTGATTATCGCGATAGACACGAAAATTCCTTATAAACGAAAAATCTAAACATTTAAACTTTAAAACTTTTCATATCTTTACCAACACTGTATGCGCATTCTCTCGTTTGAAGAAGCAAAACGAAATGCATAGTCCAGTAATTTATTTTTTTGTACGATCTTGAAAACAGAATGAAATTTCGATATTGTTTTTCTGAAATTAAGTCGTAATGAAACGACTTGACAAAGTGACAAAAATATATTCTTATATTCTTTACGATGAATATATACAATAGGACACATAGTGCTAAAAGAGTATGAGAAAAATCGACAAGGACAGATGGACGGTAAATACTCGTCATGCACAGTTAACTGAGTAACTAAGATATTAAATGTTTTCAAAAACGCGCCGTTACTTTACCGACAACCCAAAAAAAAGAAGAAAAAATATAATACATTCATACAAACACATATATTGTAAAAAATAAGAGTACATTTTTGATCTTCATTAATTTTAAGTAAAATCACTTAATATACACTTAGGCATATACTCGCACATACACCCATGCTATTTTTGAATTTCTAATTTTCATTTGTCAGGCCCTACGTCACTATTGTGCACTTCATTTCAGGATTTCGTGCTCAATTCATTTGAATAATACGGCTTACCTGGCCGCTTGCATTTCATCTAATATTGTGGAATGGAGCCTTTATCGCTTTTAAACACAATACCAGGAATGCTTTTTAAAAACCGTGTAAAGCTTCCTTTAAGAATAATTTCTTGTTTATACAATCAATTTTTAGAAACTTTACCGAATTTTAATGTAAAAAAGTCAAGCATACTGAAGTCGTCCTGAAGAATCTCCTTTTGCCTTTCCGGACTTGCTTTACCTTGCGATATTTAAGCCAGCTTAAAACTGTGATTATTGGGAAATTATTGTGTGTAAAGGTGAAAAATTTTTAGATAGTACTAAGGTATAGGGTGTATAAATTGGTCGGCTTTTATCGACTATATTGTTTTTTACTTTCGATTTTTATGGGTGAGTAATTTAATTTTTCTTTTTTTATAATTTTATTAATTTAAAAGTATGTTCGTATTTTTTATGGCATTTTTTTGTCGAAGGGCAACACGCGTGTATGCATTTACTTACAAATACAAAAATACATATACCTATATATATGTATGTATATATATATATAGTACATACACTTTAAACAACAAATCAATGAAATTTGTTAAAAAGCAAGAACAGCTTTATTTATTTATTTTTTCTTTTTACGTTTAATAAATGCGATCTGACTGTGTACTTAGCCATAACATTCTTTTGATCGTTTCATGAAATTTCAATGATAAAATAAACTAGAACAGCTTGCATGGTAAGCAAAAGTGTTTTATTCCAATGAATAATATCCGAGTATCACGATATATGTACATGTGTTTTGCAATGCAGGTGAGCTAATATAAATAAACATATTTTTATTCAGAAGGCGCCAAAGGGTTGGGTGGTGTCATTTTTTTATCTTCTCGGTCTAATCAATATTCATAATCCAGATATTCATTACAGGCGCCATGAAGTTGCTTTCATATTTTTTCATTAATGTTGTGATTGCACACAGCTATGCCTGGTTTCTGTATTCTTTCATTCAGCTTTCGCCGAAAATCTCATAAGAGCAAAATTTGAGAAAATAAACTGAAAATTGTCATTTTTACTCTTGGCTGATGAGCACAGATCAAGTTTGAAAATGGGCCTGATTTATTAATGAGTGCCTACTATAGTCCAAAAAAAAAGTGTTGATCTAAAATTCACTCGTAATTGTCGTTGAAAAATGCTATTGCATAACTCAAGTATTTATATATGACAGCTTTTGTGGTTGATTAGCATCAAATTCTGAATGGATTTAACCATGTTCGTCTGTCCGTCTGTGTAATCTCTGTCTCGAATATTCTCCTGGCCCCCAAACTTAATTTATGGATTTTAAATTTGGCAAAAACAGTGCAAGTTCTTGTCGGCAGCTTGCTATTGAAAATGGGCCAAATCGGTCAAAGGTCGCGTCTACGTAAAATGACAACACCTCTGATTTTCAAAAGGAACAGAAAATTGACTTTTATTCATTACGCATAAACTACAGCAGATAAACTATAAAAATTTGAACATGTATTCTATGGGCGACGCTGTAGCACCTGTACAAAAATAGAAAGGATTGACGACATCTACCCAATATTACAGGGTATAAAAAATTTTCTTCCAATACCTTTATAACGCACACGACCCGAACCCGTTAAATGTACACGCCTACAACGTCGGCCCAGTCAACGTAATAGTACGAATGGATGCTTCGCTGGGTCAATACTTCTCCTTGTACATTTAAAATCCACGGGAGAAAAAGTTGTATGGCAGTAGAGGATGCATAGATATTCCAGATGCAAGAGTGGCTATGACTAAATGTCGCCTAAAGTCAACAACCCAAAAATAGAACAGTCCGTATCATGGCAAGCTGGTAATTTGGTCTCGAACGCATTATGCTTGCGGAATAACTCAAAAAATATAATGTCTACTGTAAATCGCGTCCGCGAGGCGCCTGCAACAGATGGAAAACAAACTGACTAAGTTGAAAGTATCTCGCTCGAGAAAGTCAAGTTTCGCCTCTAGGCTGTCCAGCGATATGTGTATATAGAGGAGATTAAGAACTTTATGTCCGTTAATGACCATTGAAAAATGTTACCTGCTTGATCACCTAAGTCAGAGTTATCCAAAGAGATTTTTTTTAGTTTTTTTTTTTTTTAACTTGATTATGTACTAAAAGTAACGTAATACTTACAAAATTTATTGAAAAAATAATCGATTAAATGTCATTTTACGAATACTGCGATTAAGCTTCATATAGACAACTAGGCTGGTGAATGAAACTGTAGAAATTTAGAAGTTATTACCAAAGACTAGTTATGTAGTGTAATTCGATTTAAGTCCAAACTTTTCTTTTTGAAATAATTTTTGGGGGCATCTAAAAAGTATCGACGGCCGTCTGAGGAAGCTCGGCAGGCTATCATTTGAAGTTTTTTGACTACATCCTATGAAAATATTGTGAATACATACCTTCTGAGAATAATAAACGAAATTCACGTAAAATTTTCAAGTCTAGCCTCACCCATTCATTGGTGGAAATAACATTATGGGAAATCTGCGTAAAACGTCTTTTAATTAATTGTACTCTTCGAGTTAATTTAATCAGTGTTTATGTCACAAAAAAACATTAAATTAATTCTTTGGTCGAAAAGTGTTTTCGTTTTGTATACCCTTTGTGCTACGAAGTTATATTAAATTTATGCGGACGTACGCAACACCAAGAAGGAGCTAAGATAGACCCATCTTTCACTTTACCCAACTATTCACTTTCTCAGTCATTTTTTGAATCGATTTGAGTCAGTCTGTCCGTCGGACTTGCTTGTTTTTTTTGTGCTCAACCTACTTTAATGATAAGTGCTACATTCGTTTGTTTTGGCCCAAGGATGAATGCTATTGAAAATGGTTCCAATCGGATTACTTTTCCGAGCGCTGATAACGCTTTATTTTGAAAGGCCTTATATGGATAACTGTAGAGTGGTGTAGGGTATTTAGTGATAAGCCGTAGCCCACTACAACGTTTTTATTTGTTTTTTTCCTTTCTAACGTAATACACTTAGTCGTTTGTAAATTTTCCTTAGTTGGTTCAGCAACTTGTTCAAAACAGTTGGAACGTAATGTTTTCGTTTTAATTGCTCAGGTGTAACAAAGGTGGGCGTAATTGATCAATTCGAACCCTTATCAACGCTAACAATGCTCTCAAGCGTCTTATTGGGACAGACGGCGTATACAGCGATTCGAACTGTTTCATTAAACATTCAATTGTGTGCTAATTATGGGAATTTTAATGTCCGTAAATTAAGAATAGCGCGCAAAAAGTCACTATAGCGTAAAACAAGATTTAAAAAAAAAGCTTGATTAATATGCAACACCTGTACTGTTTTATTATTAAATGCAACAATTCGACTGGTGAGAACTTCAAGATAAACTAGAGCAAGTGTCGCGATCTAACTTTTAAATGATACGAAATCAAAAATGCGGCGCCCAGGGCTTATCTCACAATTGTCCATTTGAGAGGTTTACGAGTGAAAGCGCAAACAAAACCGGATCTTTAATCCGAAGCTGAGTTCGATAATAACGTCTGATATTTGCATTGAAGCGGAAATCAAATAAAAAACTAAGTTACACAATAGTTATGGTCCACCGTATCCAGCAAAAGATGTTTTTAACCGTCCGGCATATAATTCTTCAGTTTCCGGGATAGAAAGTAAAGAAAGAAAATCACGTTATTCCATGCACTCTCCCCTTTTTGTCTCGTCCAACGATTTCCAACCTATTTATAAAAAAAGAAGAAGAGCTAAATATTGAATTTGGTTAAATCCGCTATGAAGCGTTTTGCTTGTCTTTTTTTTGGGTGATGGTTTGGTTTGGTAGAGAAAAAAAAACGGCAAAAAATGATGACCACCGAAGAAAACTTTTAAAGGTCTGAATTTATTTTTACCTTCGTTGTGCTACTCTATAAAAGAGAATCGTGTCTACGTAGTGGCATTTATTCTAAAATTTATTTTAACTCAGCATAAAATTTTAAGTCGTTTAAGTTGCAAAATTTTTGTATTAAACACAAGGAGAGACAAGAAAAGTGCGAGATTAAATTTATGTTTATCACGTTTAGTAATTGCCAGCACAAAAAGTACAGAAAATCTGGGACGTGTTTCAATGCATAGAACAATGTTTTTCTTAACTACAATTTGAAGACGTAGTGTAGACAAATCTTGTGAAACGCTTCACCGAATGATGAGAATTATATTCATCTTCCCAAAGAATTTGCAACACTCACAAGGAAGCCTCAGAGACTTCAGCATCAAATTCGAAACCGATTTAGGCGTGTCCGTCTGTCTATTTGTGTAACGTTCATGGCAAACGTCCGCCTGTTCGTAAAAATGCATCAATCGGCTTCAGATTTAACATGAAAATTGGAAGTTCTTGCACGCAGGATGTTGTTGAAATAGAGCCAAGTCGGTCAACGGACGGGACCATAATACAAGATAACCTCTCTGTTTTGCAAAAGGATTAAAAAATTGGTTTTTTGCTCACTACTCACAAACTACAGCTGATAAGTGGACAAAAATTATACGTATATCCTACAACGTATATCCTATAGGCGATTCTGTAGAGCCTGTGCAAAATATTGCAGTGTATTAAAATGTAATTTTTTTTTTCAATACCTTTATAGCGTGCACAAGCAACCTTGAAAACTTCCAGAAAGTAAATAAATTCTAGGCTAGTTTCAAATTCGGAAGGCAGCTAAGGATGTCAGTCTGTCCATCTGCCCATTCTTGCAATTGTGTAGCATCTCTGCTTGCAAAAATTCAATTTTTGCTCCTCCTTATAAGTATAAGCCGCAACAAACCAGAAAGTAAATAAATTCTAGGCTAGTTTCAAATTCGGAAGGCAGCTAAGGATGTCAGTCTGTCCATCTGCCCATTCTTGCAATTGTGTAGCATCTCTGCTTGCAAAAATTCAATTTTTGCTCCTCCTTATAAGTATAAGCCGCAACAAATAGAAGGATAACGAGTAAGAAAACTATATTGGGTTGCGGCCGAAACTTCCATACCCATCACCGTTATCCTATAAAAGTTTGAAAAAACGTAATAGCATAAATTTGGATATTCCATAAAATTGGGTGGGCGTGACTAGTCTTCTCTGTTTTTGAAGAATAATTTTGGGGAAATTTATATGTTGTATGTACTGTAGTTTTGAGCAAGGAGTAAAACGTACGAAAGGGAAAGGTATTCTTGGTTTTGGTTGTATAGACGTGGGGCGTTGTTGATGTGTTATTTGATCTTTTTGGGCCATTGTCAGAGTCTTTCGTGAATTTGCAGGCGATATCTTCTTTCTGCGAACGGGAGAATGGGTACCATAGATACTACACAGTTCGACAGGTGAACAGACGAGCGCACGGACATATTTACCTCCACTTGAAAATTGAAAGTGGCTAACAACTTATACATTTTATGCGGTCTTTGAGGTTGAGACGTGGTTAATTTTCCCCTTTTTTGTTCAGGTATTACAGCATCGCCCATAGAATATACATTCCAGCTTTTGTACATGTATCTGCTGCAGTTTATGAGTAATAAGCAAAAAGCCAATCTTATATTCCTTTTGAAAAACATAGGTGTCCTTAGTTTACGTCGTACTGTAGGCGTGTCCTTCGATTGATTTGACCTATTTTCGGTACCAAGCTGCGTGCAAGATCTTCCAATGTTTTGCCAAATTTTAAGTCGACAGCTTCATTTTGGAGTCCAGGAGAATGATTGCCACAGGCAGGCAAAGATGTTTAAATCAATTCATCAAGAATTTGATATTTTGATCAAGAATATACGCACTTTCTGGGGACTTTGAAGCTTCCTGCTGGGTGTTGCAAACATGTTGCAGATTTGGGGCAGTGGTGAAGGTAAGAAGAAGAAAGTAGCTTCTTTCCTACTTTTTCTCTTAGCTCTTAGGACATTTATAGAAAGACGAGCCGAACTTTCATGCGATTTCTTATGTAGATATGTTTCTGCGATGCATTTTCTAAAATGTTTTAAGTCGACAGCTTCATTTTGGAGTCCAGGAGAATGATTGCCACAGGCGAACAAAGATGTTTAAATCAATTCAGAATTTGATATTTTGATCAAGAATATACGTACTTTCTGGGGACTTTGAAGCTTTCTGCTGGGTGTTGCAAACATGTTTGCTACATGTAGCAGATTTGGGGCAGTGGTGAAGGTAAGAAAAAGAAAGTAGCTTCTTTTCTACTTTTTCTCTTGGCTCTTAGGACATTTATAGAAAGACGAGCCGAACTTTCATGCGATTTCTTATGTAGACATGTTTCTGCGATGCATTTGGACATTTATAGAAAGACGAGCCGAACTTTCATGCGATTTCTTATGTAGATATGTTTCTGCGATGCATTTTCTAAAATGTGTTTGAAAACAAAAAAGGTCAAAACTTGTCCTTCAACAACGTCCTTCGATGGCATGACAACTGGGATTTATAAATATAATATCGAGAATTTTTTTATCGCTCTTCTTACTGTCAGTTTAGTTGGTTTCATTCAATCTTTGAACATTTTGAACGGATAATGAACACTTTTCATCGCACTCTTAATATCAATCAAATGAAAAAAAAAAAAAAAAACTGACAGATTTAAGTAATTGAAAATAAATATTTTGTAAACAAATCCAATAACTCACAGATCTGAACATAAATCATCACACAAGCATTACACTATAAGTAGACGATTGCCCCGTTTTGTAAAGAAGTTTTTGCTGATTGTTTGAATCTTATAACACTTCTCAGGTATAATTTCTTTCTCATTTGAAAATAATGGTTTAATGATCACTAGACTATGGAGGCAGTAAACAGAAAATAGATTTTAAGGGCAGGGGAGCTAATCATTGAAGTCAATTATGCGTGACTTGAAAGCTGCAAAAGCCTTAAAATTTTGCTTTATTTAAACTTGGTTTCGATTTAATTGTTTTCATAGAATTAAAATAATTTTTTTTAATTATTTCTCATATAATTATATCGTTTAAAACATCACGTTATTTATAAATATTCAACAATAATTATATGTTTTATGACAATAAATGGGTCCTGAGGTTA
>CCAG010008863.1:0-14525 GCA_001077435.1 Glossina morsitans morsitans | reverse complement strand
ATGGACTTATTTTCAAATGACCATAAAAGACATATGTACGGATGACTTTCCGTACCAAGTGAAAATCTTTAAAGTTTTTTATTTATAAAAATGCCAATAATAGGCGGACGGAAGTACAAACATTCCAAAATCTGTTTAGAATCATTAGTCACTAATCAACAATGCATATATACACTTAATGTTACGTCTGGTTTGAGTTTAAGTTTAAGTTTCTACTCAGTATGCCTTAGTTGTAGAGCGTTATTATTCAACCAACTATTAGATTAAAAAAATAGAAAAAGCACATTAAGTGTATCGGTTTTATTACACTTCTAAATCATATGAATTTTATATTACTCTGCTCAGTTAACTGTAAGAAGCAACTATGACATTTATAATACGATAATACTTATTCCGTATGTATCGTACGATACATAAAATGTGTAAGCAATTCGTCGTTACTTTTTTCTGTTTTATGTCTTGTTAATGTCCTCGAGCTAAAACGACAAACATAAATTGTCAATAAATGTCAAATAAATATAAAAACCAAAAAAAAAGAAAAAAAAAAGGAATCGATAATCAGTCGCATAATTTGTAAGCGTATGCAATTTGATATGAACGATACGATGTATTTATATAGATTCCATGGCCAGTAAATATGACAGAATGTATGAAAGTATTCAAGAGCGGCTAAAAGTAGAAGAAAATTTAAATTTTTTTCAAAAATCACAAAATATAACATTTTTTTTGTCAAACTTGTCCAATAAAAGCCATTTTTTTATAATCATAAAAATTAAAGTGCCCTATTTATAAAAAGCGGGAATGCTTTCCAGGAAGTCGTCCTAAAAAATATTTCGAATACTTTATGCGTGTAGTGTAACAAAACGCAAGGCAGTTATTCAATCAAGGTTTATTTTAAGTAGGCTTTGAGGTTATTGGTGAGCAAACGATACCATCAGATTTGATTGCATTATCTGCGTTCGTCTCCTTCCCTTTGCTGTGGTTCTTTCTATTAGGTTTTATGGCATTTTCTAATTTTCTTCCATCAGAAGAATCTTTTTTGAATGGCTTTCACGCGCCAGTCTCTAGTGGTACCACCATGAACAAAATTCGCTAAGCGAAGATCAGTTTTTTTGAACAAAAGGGCCATACTTTTCTTGAACTTCTCTATGCAGAGAATAAATTTTGTTTCCCTTAGAACTTTTACTGCTCCAACTTGCGGATTAGCTTTGTGCTTCTTATCCGTATCTAATACATTGCTTTCGATGTACGTTATTAAAGCGTAAAAGTTAGATGGGAAAGCTTTACCCACCACTCTAAATAATTTTTAAGCTGGTTGAGGAATGATCTCCAGCTTGTTCTAACAATTTTTCAGTTTGCCTTCTTTTCATTTAACTTGATCGATTCAAAGCGGTAAATTCAGCTTTCGAAATAGGAAAATGTTAGCCGGGGTCACGTCGTTAGATTGCGTAAGTGCACCACCATGCTGGTTGATATTTTTGTTTGAAGATCGGTAAGAAAGAGAACTCACCCATCCTCAATCATACCTAAACAAGTAACGAACGGAGCCAGTTACGCTGTTTAAGCCTCTGGGCTCTCTAGGACTTATACCGCGTTTGCCACTAACTCATATTGTGCTTTAAAAAAATATCGTTAAATCGCACTTTTTTGCCCAATGTTCCGCAATCACTTTTGACGATTCGTGTACACGATTCAACAGACGAGATTTCGCTTGAAATATAAATCTTGGGGGGGGAATTCTCTATTCAACTAACCTCATGATAAAAATTGAGAAAAAGTTCAAAAGCTGGATTAATGACACCAGAAACTTTAACCAAACTTCCTGCTAGCAGCTTACGTAAAAAGAAATGCACTGACATTTCATACATGCGCTTTGAAAGAAATGAAATCCTAGTGGTGTGTACATGGAATATATAAAGGACTTTAACGTGTGCTAAGCTGCACCTTACACTGTCAAAGATATTAAAGCTGATTTCTCCCCAGATGAATTGGGTCCGTAAGTCGGTGTTGAGAAATTGTTATGCTGATGACAAAAGCCCGGCCCATCTTACTCTTACTGAGATGAGGTAGTAGAGCAATTTGAAGAAATTAAAATATTTTATCATTTAAAGTCATATGGTATTGTGGGTACGGCAACCACAAATTTTTTGAAATATTGTTGATAAAAAGTTTGTTCAGCAGAAGGGATATTTGAAATTATTGCCTATTAGCTTATATAGAAACATACTTTCCTATAACAGTACATCTAAAAGTGTGCTTGCTGTAATGGAAAATTGCTACAACATAGTTCGAAGTATATTCTGAAAACGTGCGAGTATCTACATTCGCATTCACATTCGCATATACATTCGAAAGTTACACGTTTTTGTACACAATACGAAATAAACATTGTCATGAAAAAGCAGTAGAGCTTTTAACGGCTCATATAAGTGAACATGCAAATGTTGTTCTGCTTACACATATGCAGGCAAAACCTTTAATATCTTCATACACTTACGTAAATAGTAATAATAGTAACAATAATAATGAAAAGAGAAAAAAAAAGTAATTTTTATTGCTCTGGAAATTTAGATTTATGAGTCAACAGTTGCAGTTAATGAAATGTATACGTAATGTTGGTAATGGGAATATTTAAATGTGCAAATTTAGATATGTTACGAGAAATTTTTCTTCTTTAAAAAAGTTCTTTTTCTTTTTTAAGGACATATTTCTTTGTTTGCTAAATAATGAAAGGAAAGTTTGTCTTTGAAATAAAAATTATTGGTCAGTGAGAAAAGCTTAATAACAAACAGTTGTTTTCGTTTTCAAACTGAATTTTTTCAATTTACTATCAAGATTTCTATAAACTATTTAAGTGAATACTTTGGAGTATATTTTCAGAAATACAAAATTTTCATATTCGCACATATGTATATTTGTGCGTATGCAATATCTCACATTTAGTTGGTTGATGAGCCATGAAAAATTGTTCTAAACTTTATTATTAGAAAAGTTTCGGAAAAGGCTTAGACATTTACTAAATATTTTTGGTCTGCAAGCTTGCCTTAACCACTAATAAATGCTTTCAAAATCCATTTATCATATGTGATTGCATGAACGATGTATATACATGTATGTGTATTTGAAACTTTTATGGCCATTCTGACATATACTCGAATTTCTATACTTTTTAATATCCTCAATATTTAATGGGCTTCATTTAACTTTGGCAACAGCTTGAAATGCAAGAAAAAAAAAAAACACATTAAACGTAGTTTTCATTGTTAATAAAATATGTGCTAATGTATGAGCTTGCATGTGTGTGTGTATGAAAATTACAAAAATTTTATAGCCTTTTTAAACTCTTCTTACTGCTAATATTCATATAAGTATAATGAGTTATTCATTACTTTGAGGTAGAAACTCAACATGGCTAAATATTTACCAACAACAACAACAACAACAACAACTGTATCTAGATAACTTGACTTTAAAAGGTTTTTTTGTTTATAAGTGAATTTCATTTCTCATTATAACATACACGTCATCGAATCATGAACATACTACTATTATTGTAATACGCAGAAGTAAGCTCTGCAGAAATCCAATAACATTGTTATACACTCCGAGTGCAGGCAAATTTAGCTATGATGTTGCCTTGAGCTATTCGATTATTAACCCCGCCTTTTCTAATTAAGCTAATCCAAGTACTGAAGATTTGCTTCAAGCCTTTGCACTTTAAATTTAAAGACTGAAAACACATCATATATTAGACCTCGCCTTCATATAGACACATTACTGATACTCCTAATATGTACTCAATACCCGAAGTCAAAAATTAAACAAGCGTATACAGGTTAAGTTCGCTGGAATGTAACCATTATGTTTTTCTTTTTTTTAGTCGTTAATTCATTTGCTAAATACTTAATTGTAATTAGATTCCAACTAAAGAAGTATCGCAAAAAAGAAAAACAAAAATTTACAAATCAAACCTTCTGGGAAAAGTCAAAGGTCGAGGTCCTCAGTTAAGGCACCCAAACCGCTTCGTGCTAAACAACTAAAGAAACTAGGAACTATGCCTAACAACTAAAGAAACTAAGAATTAATGGCCTTCTATTTTGGTCCATATATCAACTTCTTATCCACAATTTTTTGAATCCAATCTTTCATATATCAATCATACCTTTACTGTACAGCGCTGCTTCACTTTTTATTGGAATTTTTATTATCAATAAAAAGTTTTACATTTACTTTTTTCCGTTTATAATTTGTTGAACAAAGTGTAACGCCTTGCCAAGAAACCATTAACAGTGTGTTTAAATATACAAATTATGGGAATGAAAGAGCAAGCAATTAAATGACTGGTAATTAACAGCATTATTACTGTTATTAATACGGAAGCACTGAAAATCCCTGTGATTTTACTACTTCTTATTTTGATCAATTCCTTGCCACATCTTGCTATGTTTTTGGCAAAAGTTGCGAGGTATTTCCTCTTTGTAGCTTGCGTGATTTAACAACAAAATTGATATAAGAGAGTTTTATTGTGTCATTCCTTTTTTTAGACCAAGGATAGATCACAACGAGAGAAAATGCCCCGCCCAGGCGCATCTACACCCATGCAAAAAAAAAAAACATTGAGAAGCGAGCTTCTAAGGTAACACATGAACTAAGCAGCAGGTTGCAAGATATCTAGAATCTAAAACTGACAAACCGAAACGATGTGTTCTTTTATTTTATCCGCAAATGAATTTGGATTTAAACGGCCCAGCAATTTACTATTATTTCTATAAAGTTTAATGAAACTTAATCGTTTATTAAACTTTCCTCCTTCACGAATACAGAAGCTCTTCATACAACTAACTAAAAAAAATTAATTCATAAACGTGCAAAGCTTTACGAAACTTACGGAATACGCTCGCAGAATAACATATTTTTTCATTAAAGTTAACTTCCGGTCGCTTCATGTCCTGCTTGTGATGGTCACAGTGGTTGCAGTAAACGCTTGTCTTGGCTGCAAATTGCCGACAGTTTACTTGAAGCCACCATGTTTCAAGGCAGCTTTCGATAAGAAATTCCGATAATATAGTAAAGTCGAGCGAGTGGTTATCATTTTTTAATAACACTCTAGAAGTTGATTTGTCGAAACAAGAAAAATCATTGTAGTCGGCCACGGCCCACCCTTAAATGCCGTATACCACTTAATATAACATAATAAAAGGTTATATGAGAAATTATCGGCAAAGTGATACGGTCCGAAACATTTTCAATAGCTCTACATCTTAGGTCAAAGGACATCAGTATACCAAATTTCATCAAAATATCACAAAAATTGTGACCTGCAGGTTGAACAGACAGAAAGACAAAGTCGATTAAGAAATTGATCCTGAATCTGATTCCATATAATAAAAAGTGGCTTTGTCTCTTGTTTTTCTGGATATGACATACATGCACACAAAATTAATATACTCTTGAAAGACAAGCGTTTACAGACATGCTTTACAAAGTTTATAAAATACCTTAGATCTCACTACAAGCGGGGTGGGTTATAGCAAATGTTGAGATATGCAACCGTATACTGGCGTTCTGACTGGTAATTAGTCATAAGAGAAAACAATTGCATTGCTTTCTTTGCATTTGCTTCTTTGACTTTATAACGAAGTTATATACAGTTATATAAAACTTGCCAATATCAAGTTTGTTTCATAACAAAATTGTTAAGCTCAGCAAATCAATTTGAAAAATACTTTTTATGGTTGCCTTGTGACTTGTGACGTCTCTGTAATGTTGCCTAGGGAACAGTTGTTCATCTAATAAAACTAGAAAAATAGAAGGAGTATTTCGGAAGAAAGCTTATTTATCTCAATTTGAAAAATGGATCCAATTGGCCAAAAGCCTGTCCTGACTTTGTGACAGATGCATTAAAAGAGTGTGGCACTGTTGTCATTGCGTCCACATAATTATCCCAGCTGTATATGTACAGAATAACATTTGGATCAAACTGGATAATTAGGGAAAACTTTTTTACTTAAGTCGGTAGATATCTCCTCCAGATTCATCCCAAAACTATTACAATTTTTCATATATTTACACACATACAAGGAAAAGATGATAATATGCACATCAGGCAGAGATTTTCACATGAATAATTTTGCTTATTGTTCGTTGGAAGTTTTCACTTTAGAATGTTGAACGCATAATAGATGATAGAAACAGGATAACGGAAGCAACAGTAACTATAACAAGTTTGCCTTCATTATTACAATTTCGCAATTCGCAGAAATGTTAAGCCAAACATACATTGCAGACGCATGGTATTATAATTGGCAAACAGTATACTACAGTATATATGTACATGTATATATGTATACATGAAAGTATGTTTGAATAAAGTTTAATTATGTAAAATAAATAATAGTAAGCATAAGAAGAGAAGAGAAATTTAAAAAAGAAGAGGAAAATTAAAAAATAAGAACGAATCTTGAGTACTATCGTTAAGTTAAACTTTTTGTCGTTAATTTATTGCGATATTTATATAAATTAAATACAAAAATTATTTATAGACTGCTTTCAAAAGATTTGATATTTCAAAGGTCTTGCCTTCGATTGAATATTTTTAGCCGAGAAGACAGTGTCCCTTATAATTACGTGTTCTCTTGCACAAACAACCGGAATGTCTTTGTTTAAACTAAAGTTTCTTGTTTCTATTGGAAACTTATCGTACCGTTGCCTCTTAAAAGTACTTTTATTTTCATAATGAGGAATATTTCGAAAGTTCTCTCGTCAGCTGAAAATTTTTACATTGGGACGATTATCGTTGGCATCAACTAACGGAAACATTTCATTCTGTACTTGTGTTATTGAACCGTAAGGTTTTGAAACTGCCTACGTTTGCACTTAATGTTGCAAACTAAAGCAACAATTCATTTCAGATAGATAGATACAAACAGGTGGACATGACTAAATCAATTTGGAGTTTCAAGTTGTTAAGCAATACATGAAGGGCGTGGAATCTTGACCGTCTATATCTGGTTATAAAAGAAGTTGTGACGCACAATTTTTTAACGAGGTTTAAATTTAAAAATGTTGCAGGACACTGATCTCGAAAGAGGACCTTATCCATTCAGGAAAATTAAAATGCTTTAATTAACATATGTATGTCATATTTTTAGACCAGTAGAAGATAATAAGATCGAAATCATGTGCTAAGATTGCGAATATCTTTTACTGAAGCAAACCTATACAAATCAAAAAAAAAGGTTCCGGCCCGTATTCGATGTTGTTCCTTCCGCCTGTATTAACATAGTGCATTATTCCGTTACACAAAAGTTTCTGACCTTGACTAGATGATTAAAAATATTACCTTCTGATTTACATTCTCCATGTACTGGCAAACTGCGAGCCCAGAATAACTAGAATGCCTAGACATACTCGCAGAAGTTTGTGGACAAAAACCAACACTTTAAGATATAGGTCGGGAACTTTTCAGCAAATGTATAAACGTATAACACTTAATACAAATTCTTACTTACTTTTCTTTTTGTAAATTTTTGATTTCATTGCTCTTTCTTTAATGTTTTTCTTAAAAATTCCCATGTGATTGTCACTCTGCTTTTTTTCCTGTATATACGTTCTTTTTTACTGAAAGGCATCCATTAATATTAATGAATCTAAGAACTTCGATGGAAATTGTACTTAATCTTGTGTTTTTCCAACAAATTGCATTTAATTTAGAGAATTAAATAAATGTTCCGCAGAGCAGAAAGCAAACAACAACTGAGGTAAAAAATTGAATTTGTTTTGAAATAATTTCTTGCATAAAAGTGGCAATGACTAGCGCTAAGGTAAACATGTTTCAAATTGAAAGGAGGCATTTTTATCCACTTATATGAAAAGGCGTAAATAAGCAAGTTTTGAGCGAATCTTAAACGCCCAGTTAAGTCATCCTGACTGAGACCGAACGGAAACTTAGTAACTGCGACTGATTCTCGCCCAGAACACAGTGAGTTAGCTCACTTTCGGATCTTTCTTTATACACCATACAAGTCGTGCATTCTTTAAATATGAAATATACTTTTACTCTGATTAGACGCTTACGACTTTACGACTATAAAAGGGATCCGTAATAGGGAATCAATTATTGAAAGAACTTGTATTAATGATTTGATATCTTTTAAAAACGCGAACAGAGAACACTTCATTTTAATGGACTACGTCATAAGGGGCCGCCTACCATATCGGTATTTCAGCACCCAGGCCGTCGAGTCATGAAGAATGTCAAGATGCGCAGGTTTCTATTAACGTTCTGTACTCCCTTAGCTTTAAGACGACGGGGGCTTTTTTAACGACCTTAAAAGTTTTTTAAACGATGGTTTGGCAGAGTCGTTATGCAGTCGGGGCAGCCGATATGATCGTCGTCCGCCATTCTGCGTCAGTTCTACATTTACGTGCTACGTTAACAGGCTAAACAATCTTTCGCATATGAACTCAAATGTATAGCACACCTACAATTTTGATTTCATTAGGCCTCAAGTAAAATGTTAAAAAAAAAAATCGTTATCTTAATACGCAAAACATGAAAAAAGCTTTTTCTCTACATCTTCACAAATTGACGATACCAAGATTAACCTAGACTTTTGAAAAAGACCACAAACATAGTTAAGTTAAACAAATTAAGGTTTGCTTTTTTTTTTTGTTTTAATGAACAAGAAGAAAATATGTACGTACATATATATATATATATTTATATACACACACATATATAAAAGACAGAAATAGAAGAAAACAGTTATGTTTGCATGTACACAACTTGAGTAAATATAAATTTTTTAAAAACCTTCCGACGTTTTTCTTTCCTAACGAATGACTGACAAATCAAAAGAAAAAACTGTCAATGCTTCGGCTGTCGAAAGACTCTAAGAAAACACTCAACCAAAGCTGAAGATGGTTAAAAATTTATAAATTTACTTACGTTGTTAACGTAACAAATTGACACGCAAAAAATACTTATCTATAAATATATATATATATATAATATATATATATGCTTGCTAGTAATGATGATGAGAATGAAGAAGAAGAAAGAGAGGAAAAGATTAAAGCACTTGAACATTGAGCAGAATTGCAACAAAATTTTGTGCATTTAAAAGTCGAAGATATACAAATCCATTCAGGCATACGAACACATACAAATAGATATACAGATTGCATGTATATATGCATATATATAGATGTTTGTATGCACGTGTAAGATTGTTTATACAGTGTTCAAAAAGTTGTGTAAAATAAAAAACCACATACACTTAGACAACATACATGTAGAAAGCAAAAGACTTACACAACCATAACTTTGTGTTATACAATCTTTTCAATAGTCTTTGCATTTATCAGGGACATGTTCTCGCTTTCTCGCTCTAAACACATTGGTATCTATTGCCTTTGGGATTTCATTCACGTACATACAAGTTGTAAGCATTCTTCTTTTTTTTTTTCTTTTTTTCGTTTTGCTTTGTTATTTTGCACCCAAATCAATTAATGGGTGTTCGGTATGTAAAGTTAGTGGGTATACTTGTAACCATTAACTATCGACAGCTACCTACGCCCTCTTTCTAAATACACTCCAATTGGCGGTCATTTTCCTAGTAATCAATTTAAATGACTTCTCAGAGCCAATCAACAGCTAAACAAGAGTCCCAAGCATTTTGGCGAATATTGGCTTTTAATAAATTTCTTTTTCTAGTAGAAGGAGGGGTATTTTTAACCCTTTATACCCAACAAGTCAAAATTATTTTTAGATTTTTTAGAGCTTGATTTGATTTAAACGATTTCGCGAAAATTAACTGTAGGCTTTGCAGAAAAGGAGAAACATTTTAAAACCTCTCGGCAATCAAATGCTTTGGTATCATTAGATTCTCCCAAGTCTCCGTCTAGTTAACTATCTAAGTATGATGATTTATGGCATTCTTGATGAATGTTAAAAGCACATTTTCGAAATTTGCTTCAACCTAATATCCATCTACGATCCTAATATCCAATACTATCTAATTAATTGCTTCATCTAACTACTTACCGAGACGGTGCTTACATATTAATTTTGATTTCATTGATACAAGAGTTAAGGCATTTTTTTCCCTAATGTAAAGAACCTTAAGCTATTTTTCTAGAAAATAAATTTATTGTCCTTAACATTTATTAACGCACACCAAAATAAGTGCGAAGTGTATTTTTCAGTTCTATGCCGCAAAGATTGTAAAAGGTCCACAAAGCCCGTACAAAGTTTTTACCTCTGGCGACCTTGTTCATAATTAATGAGTTTTTTCAGTGGTAAGTTGAAGGCTTCTACTTTACTTCAGCAACCGTTTCATCTGGACAATGAAATGGGTGCGCCCTCTGCAAAAATGTGAAAAGTAAGGTATTTCGTAATATTTTGTTGTAAAAGTGGATTGTAAACTAACTAACTGTTTCTTTGTCCACCTGTCCACATGAATAAATTCATTGGTAAACTTAAATAGGATTAATCTTATGAATCTTTTTTCTAGAGAACCTACTAAGTGTGTTCAAAAAAAGAAGTTGGAACTTATTTCTTTCGCAAAATATCTATTTATTCATCAATATTATTATTATTCTCTCTTAGACGAAGTACACTTGTTCGAGCGTTTTTTTTTTTTAATCCTCGCGTCCTATGCGGTTTTTGGTAGAACCTAGAGTTCTTCCAGGGATGCACTCCCCATAACCTTAATCGTGCCAAAACTCCTCCTTTTCATGGGTCTCCCCATTTTTAGGAACAGGAGAAAATCGCGGGAAGCCAAGTTGGGTGAATACATTAGGGGTGACACCAAAATTCAAAATTCAAATGTGCACTCCTCGTAAGTAAGGGCCAAGAGAAATATCACTTATAGGTTAAGGAATGGTCGACCTTAGCTGCTGTTTTTCATATATATATGTAATTTTGTTTTTCCTGCACAGTTACAGATGTATTCACACCTAAATTTCTGTTCGTCTTTAGTTTGTTCAACAATTTTAACTCTTGCTTAGTGTTTCACTTTTTGCTTAAAGTAAAAAAATAAAACAAATGCAAAGTAAAGTGTATCACGTTCTTTTGTATCTAAAATAGACCTCTTGACGTGTAAAAAAATAAATATTTTTTTCTGGCATTTTCTTTGTTTCGACTATATGATAAAAAAAAAAAAAAAAAACAACAAAAAACCTCCCTATCAAAATTTCTATATAAAAATTGATTTTGCCTTTAATAAATATTTATTATTATTGTTATTAGCATTGTTGGCTTCTCTTTTAGTAAAATTTATGAATGTGTCTCACGTACTGTCATTACGTAAAAAAAAATGTAGTTTCTTTCCGATGCCTCACTATGATCCAGGCAACATATACATATATGCATTATGTAATACAATAGTGAAAGCATTAGAAAAGTTATTGAAAGTGAAATTTTGATTATCAAATATTTGTAGGTCAATGCTTTTTCCTTTTTTTTTTTTTTTTGGGTTGAGACCAAGCACTCAGGGGATGTCCCCTAATTATACAAGCACGGCGACGATCAGAGACGGTGATAGGTAGGGGGGTTGGAAAGAGGGCGAAGGTTTTGTGTTTAGAAGCGGAAACATCAGGCACAACGGAAAAGACCAATGCTAATAGATTCTTCCAAAGGCTGCAGTGGGATTAAAAAACGACGATTTGGTATTAAAACGATTTAACGACTTTGGTCCTCATAACTTTGGTCATTCCGATTTTTTGACCTTGAAAATAATTACATCAGAGAATCCTGCGGAAAAGAAGGCATGTGGCAGTCACATATAATCGTATAACATGGAGATAAATTAGACTATGTCTATAATACTTAATTCCGAGTTAAGGAAAAGCTGTAATACCATACGGGGGCATAAGTTAGATAAACGAGAGTTGTATTGCAATTTCATAATGTTCGGTGGACCTTGAGGTAAGGGTCTCCTCTTGTCGAAAATTGAAGAGCGAATGGATTTTCTCTAAGAGAGAAGCTTTGTTGTCGCTACATTAGTAACTTTGTTGTTCTGCTTTGGGATAACAAATTTTTTTCATAAAAAATGAGGAAAAGAATTTTGAATTTCTAATGGTTTCGTGAAGTACAGCTTAACACTCTGAGAGCAGCATGTCTGTAATGTAAAAATAATAGCTCCTAGACATTTGTATAAGCCGAGAAACATATGTATGTACCAGTGGTATAAAAATTTATTTGTGATTTCGTGTAATACGGTGACTGTCAGAAAGAAAAAAGCTAACGAAAGAAATAGGGAGGTGATGGCCAAAGCCCAAAGTGTCGCCAATTGATTAGTGTTATGTCTTTATTAACTGAGCACCCACTACCGCAATGAGCCCAAGAAAACTCTATCACGTTTGAGATTTGAACCCGCGAACACTGACTTGGTAGTCGCGGTTCTTATCTCCACGACAGTTCAGGCAGAAGTACTTAGATGTGAAGTGCTGAGATCGAAATGGTTGAAAATGAAGAATTATGTTATTTTTCTTATCACACTGTGAAATGCCACCTCTCACCTCTTCCTCTTTTCAAAATTTTATAACCAAACTCCGCTTAAATGATTTTTTATTTCCTTTAATATTTTTTCCATATGCGCATTAATGAAAAACTGAAATAGTTTTAAAATGAATTTAAAAGAAATACTTTTTTAAACATTGTCAGATAGTGATCTATTGGTTGAAGATCGGTCCGTCTTTCGACTGCTAATGTTAGAGAAAACTGAAATTAGATTTCTTAGATAATGGCCACAAAACAGTTTGCAAAACTGGAATAAGCCGATTAGAACAAAGCTGATAATGCATAAGCCGCTCAAGAAGACAATCCACAACCGATGTTGATTGGAGGTTAACTTGTTTTGGTAACACAAACATTTATTAAAAAATCATCATTTCGTCCCAAAAAGGGGGAAAACCATAACTTTTACCATCGATGGCAGGTATTTGCCTAAAAATTGTTACGACTATAAGGCAGAGCCATGTAAAAATTGTTCGCTGTTCCATTGTTCGTTCATACATTCAACATTAGAAAACTACTTTCCAATATATAGTGTTGGGTGTCAATCAATGATTCGCCCTAAAAGCAGATACAACTTTCTTCCTCAGTTTCGTGTTAGCGGATGGAGAAATAGAAAAGAAAAAACAAAAAAAATAAGATAATAACTAAACTAATAGAGTCGTTATGCTGGCAATATTGACCAATATTGATTTACCCGCCTCTGCCTGCTGGTCAAGGATATTTTCTAATGCTGCCGGCAATTGTTTTTAGGTTACATTTCCGTTTCTCAGTTCAATCGGCAACACTCTAGCCGACAACTTCGATTATTAGTCTCTCAAACACAGTATTGCTTTGGCCTGAAAACAAAAATAACTCTGTATTTGTATATATATTGAAGTGTAGGTGGGTTTGCATGGATAGTTTAATGTGAAGGTTTTCTTTTTATTCTCTTTTCATTCTATTCACAGAATAAGATAAGACTATCAAGAAAAAAAAAAATATGTGCAAAAGTAACATTTTATACCCAAGATGGTTATTGAAATCCTTTTATAGCGTATAATTTTTTGTCGTTCTTAGTTCCTTGCCCGCGCCGCTTCTTCCAGCACGACATTGGCTTGCATTTGTCGTAGGTTTTTGGAAAAAGTCTCAAGTAGTAGTTACTTTTGCTTATGTTTCCTTAAATTAAAGGACAAAGTTCTCAAGTTTTATGTACACACTATGAAGAACAGAAATTTAGGTGTGAATACATCTGTAACTGTGCAGGAAAAACAAAATTACATATATATATGAAAAACAGCAGCTAAGGTCGACCATTCCCTAACCTATAAGTGATATTTCTCTTGGCCCTTACTTACGAGGAGTGTACATTTGATTTTTGACTTTTGGTGTCACCCCTAATGTATTCACCCAACTTGGCTTCCCGCGATTTTCTCCTGTTCCTAAAAATGGGGAGACCCATGAAAAGGAGGAGTTTTGGCACGATTAAGGTTATGGGGAGTGCATCCCTGGAAGAACTCTAGGTTCTACCAAAAACCGCATAGGACGCGAGGATTAAAAAAAAAAAACGCTCGAACAAGTGTACTTCGTCTAAGAGAGAATAATAATAATATTGATGAATAAATAGATATTTTGCGAAAGAAATAAGTTCCAACACACTTAGTGGGTTCTCTAGAAAAAAGATTCATAAGATTAATCCTATTTAAGTTTACCAATGAATTTATTCATGTGGACTGGTGGACAAAGAAACAGTTAGTTAGTTTACAATCCACTTTTACAACAAAATATTACGAAATACCTTACTTTTTACATTTTTGCAGAGGGCGCACCCATTTCATTGTCCAGATGAAACGGTTGCTGAAGTAAAATAGAAGCCTTCAACTTACCCCTGAAAAAACTCATTAATTATGAACAAGGTCGCCAGAGGTAAAAACTTTGTACGGGCTTTGTGGACCTTTTACAATCTTTGCGGCATAGAACTGAAAAATACACTTCGCACTTATTTTGGTGTGCGTTAATAAATGTT
>CCAG010008862.1:0-10554 GCA_001077435.1 Glossina morsitans morsitans | reverse complement strand
ATTTAAATTTATTAAAAATCAATATATTTATGAATTTTTTCTCTCATTTTCTCTTTTTTCGCCTTCGCTCATCAATCCGAATACGTTAGTTTGTCAACTCATTTGTAATATACATAAATCGAAGACCCTAGGAGCATAAAATTTCGATCCGATTTATATACGAATCATATGTATGTTTGCCTCTATTTCATATTTGAAACATTACTTGTCTTAGGAAATGAAATGGAAAGATGACTCTTGCATTGGTGTTGTTATGATATATTCGCTACAAATTTGGTTTACAAATGGCCGTGATTCGCTCGCCAATAGCAGGCGACAAATCGTAGTTTACAAATCGCAGAAGATATGGACTTAAAATTAGTTAAATAAATAAATGCTAAGAAGGACTAATCTAAAGTTTATGTAACAGAAACAATATAATTCGTCTATGAAGATTGCTACCATATATAAAAATATCTTACTTATAGCCCATACCAGAAAGGTGTTCAACAGATCAAGTATTACGTTACGTTGTTAAATTCTCCAATTGTTGCCCCGAAGCAAATTCAACTTTTTTGCTTAAATTTTTTAGGGTAAGTACTCCTATTAACAGCAGAGGGTCCTGACAGTATATTTCGGCAAAGCATGCACTGAACAACATACTACATAGGTAACCTCTACCTACCTTGTCTATAAAAAGTGCTAGAAAATGCAGTACAGGCTTCTTGGTCTCGAATTATGTAAACTTTGTTGATCAGGAGTTTTGAACAGTAGAGAGATTTTAAAGGATATTGTGAAATCGTGATAAACAAACGTCTATTAGAAACCAAAAATAGTTCTAAACTCTCAACTGTCACTACTGAGTCACGAACAGTAAGAAGGTGTTAATGTAATTTGCGAAATCTCTTTCCCCGACAATTCTTTCACGAATCTGTAAAATAGAAATTTCGAAATTTTATGTAGCGTGTAAAACTCTGTGGTATTTGGTAAATAACTTTAAAAGGTAAGCAGTCGTAACTCGTAAATTATCAACAGTAAAAGCCATTTGAAAATTGTGGAACTGTTGTTAGAGCTCTTTAAAATGGGTTAACATCTGTTGTGTGGGTGTAAACATTTCTGTCCTGACAGCAGTAAAAAGGAATTTCTGAAATTTTGTTTCTAAAATTTCACTCAATTTTAAAATAATTGTTTAAAACTCTAGTTTCTCTCTTAAGGTGTACAGTAAAAAATATTCAAAGCAATTTGTGATCTTGTATTTAGTAACAGTTCATGCACAGATGGATCTATAAGATAAGCTGACATTTATGTGGAAGGACATCAGACGAAGAGACGAACATACAGGCTTAGATCAATTCGGAAACTGACATAAATCTTCTTCTGCGTGTCAATCACGTTCGCACAGACTTAATATACTTTGTACCACAAGTGTTGTAGGGTATAATGAATAAAAAATCAGAGACAGTTATCGTAGCCATGACAAATGTTAATCTGGATGTCTCTGAAGAGATTCCCTTTATCTGACAGGAAACGAAGCGAACGGCTACAGTTGACAAGACTTTTTAAGTTTCTATTTTTTTGAAATAATTTAAAGGCTACAATGTGTTGTAAAAAACGCTCAAGTTTCGTGCATACATGTCGTCAGTATAATGAATCGAATATTTATCTTATCAAATGCTTTTTATTAAATGTTTTTACAAAGTTAAAGTTTATGCTTAACATTCATTTCGATTACGATAATAACTACTATAGCTACATATCACGAAAGGTTTACGTTTATATTTATTTTAAAGTAATTTGCGGATGACTTATCAGCTGCTGTATATACATATTTGATATTAAACCATATAACTTTTAAGTAAAGTAAAGTAAAGTAACGGTTAAAGCGTTGCGTACATCTCCCTCATAGGGACTTCTTGTTACTTGCCTCCTGGCTTCTTATTATTGGGATCGTCAGTTCTATTTGTACACACCAAAGAGTATATGTTCAGCTTGCAATATAAGGGCGAGAAGGACGGCATACTAACCTATAGCCTTCATATTTCGAATAGCGGAGCAGTCATTTAGCTATGTTTACCCATATGTTCGCCCATTCAATCCTACAGTTAACTGCGGCTATTCAAGTGCAGTAAACTCGAACAGATTGCATCATATTGACAAACATATCAGTCCCGTTGCAATAGCTGTCTAGCAAATGCATTAGTTATGACCCCCTACTTCTTATGTGCATAAGTTTAAGCGACTGTTGAGTTAACGTAAACGCAACGTAAAATTTAAAGTTAAGTTTTAAACCAGACATCAGTACATGATCGCTTACCTGACCGTGAACAACAGTGAAATAAATTTTATGAATTCGTTGCAAACTGATTGCAATTTTCTTCTTGTTTCTTATTCAAATATAATCTTTTAACAAATTATCTCAAATAACTTATAATCATTTTACTGCTGTATTGTATTTTATGCTTAAACACTGAAATATTCATGTGGTTGTGCAAACTTATGATTTTATGCGCATAATGCAGAAAAACGAAAACAACAGCAAAACACTGCATAATAAGTAACCTTACGAGTTCAACATTTTTTTTATGTTAACTCTTTAGTCCCTCCCTCTCACGTTTTGTAAGTTTGTTAACTATTTATTTGCATTCCGTTGTTGCAAGCAACTTTGCTTTCAATGTTTCATTTTAAATTCTTGTAAGGATTACAAGTTTTATTCATAAGACTTATTTTGTGGAAAGCTTGAGTTGAAAACAAATATATTTTCATCTATTGTTGAAATTTCAGATTTAATTTAAACGTCATTGAAAAAATTATACTTCATTAAGATTTAATATCGTAACTGAAAGCGGGCATTGAAAGCGTGCAGCAAACAAAATTTATACAAATTTCTGCACACAAAATTTTTGATCCCCAAAATCACTCGTCTAATCACTGCTGGCGTCGCTCGAATTAAGGGTTTGGCTGACTTTTGAAGATTGCACAGATTGAGCCAAGAAAGGGAGATAGCTCGGTCTTAAGTAATAATGCTACGCGCGAACACTTTTCGTAATTATGCCTATCCTCGACACTTATGGAAGTAGAGGACACACAACAAGGAACGTAGAAACAAAAACTGGACTGCACGGCTAGTTTGCGTTCCAAAAATTTCTATTCAAATCGGATAGATGGCAAAGTTTAACACAACATCTATGAAGAATTACTCTTAGGTTGAGTCATAAGTAACTTTCGTTTTCATATCAGGCATTAATTTTGTTTTCAATGAATAATAAAATTATATTAATTTAACAGTTGACTGCTAGGTATACAACCTTTTTGCTATACCTCTTGTTGATTGGCGTGGATTCTGTTCCAATATTGCCTTTAAAAGGTTCTCATCCCCTTTCTAAGTTCATATCTCTAGAACAGAATTTTACGAACCAATTTCTAACTAGCCGATCAGTTACCAGTCCTTCACAGTGTACGCCGCGAATCTTTTCAACTGTTGCCTTAGCGCTGCTGCCTTACTTAAATGCCTTTGGGCAATACTTTGGCATTACATGTGGAATGTACACTTTTTTGACTCTCGATTCAGAGGTTAAGGAAATGAATGAATGAATGAATGAATGAATAAATGAATAGAATGCACCGCATAAAACAGTTGACAAAAGGCTAACTGAATCCTCATCTATATAGTGAAAACAAAAACTCGTTTGTTTCGGTGATTTATAAAGGGTAAATAGGAACAATAGGCTCTATATACCTGCATCGGAATTATTTAAGATCCGACCTACCATTTTCTACACCCTACACCTCTTGTAGCATAAGAGAATATTGAGTTTGTGCCGACGTATGTAACACCCAAAAGGACTTGAGATGCATCCACGTTTTATTATACCCATTGTTTCTGAAATAAATCGCCTTCCACACCGTTTTAAGTTTGTATGTCCGTCTGTCCACCTTATATTCTTGTGTTCAACTAACAGGTAACAATTCTTAAACTACTTTCATGATATTGGGTACATTCGGATGTTTTGACCCACGTACAAAGAGGTATTGAAAATGGTTCGTATCAGTTATTATGAAAAGTCGTCGTATGATTAACTGCATTAAGCGAAATGATATAGGCCCCACGTTTTTGCTTCTTTTAAAATAGTCAATTGAAGACGGATCAAATCTTTTTCTCTACACTTACCTTCTTTCTATATAAATTAGTAAACATTTGAAGATTCGTTCATCAAACTCTGCTAGAGGGGACGTGACGACTATAAAACATAAACAGACACAGATATTAGATTTAGACGATGATTACGTTGTTTCGATTCTGGAACTTTTTTGGTTCTCTGTTTTCGGCATTTCTTAAGAGATTAAAAAGAAATAAGGCTATTCTTTCTCTCCTTCCGTTAGTTTGTAAATTAGAAGCAAATCTCTTAAGAAAAGCCAGCATGGAATGGTCGGAGAAAAAGGCTCTTCATAAATCCGTCTTCTTATTAAAGTCCTATGCAAACTTGCTAAAGGAATATATGCGAAAGAGTCTACGACTCTTATTGCATCAATATACATCTGCTTACAAAGATTTGTAATAAAAAACTTTAAGATAAGTCGCTTATCGCGCTATAAGGCTTCTACAGAAAATTCTTCGATAACTGTTACGTTCTAAACAAGAAATAACTTTTCAAAACTATTCGTACATTTCCTAGTAATGTTTTAACGACCATAATTATTTGCTTAACAGTTACAAATTAATTAATGCACGAAAGGATAAAAACAAAAAAAAGGCTTAAATAGAAATGCTTTTTAGTTTTCATTTCATTTATATAAAATGTTGACTCATTTCTATAGTGTTAGATTTTCTTTGGAAAATTACTTTGGTATACACTTTTGCATTTCATATAACAATAGGCCTTAAACCAACGAAACCAACGTAAAAATGTTTCGTCAATATTTACTTCATTAAGTCGCCTCAATGCATTCTCCTCGTTGAGGTCTTGTTTTTTTTTTTCTGCTTTTCTTTTTATTTACTTAATTTTTTTTTTTTTTTCAAGTATCTTTCTTGTAAATCTGACAGAAAAAGAGGCTTTACTTCTTCTGGCAGTTTTTGTTCTTATTAAAGAGAATTTTATTCATCAAATAAGTTTAAGCTCAAAAAAAAAAAAAAAGATAAGAAACCAAGTGCGAAAGTTATGTTCGCCTTAGGAAGATTTTTGAGCAGACACAAGCAAGTAGAAGAAATGTATTAGACTTTAGACGAATCTTATGTACCCGTCATCTCCATTGGGTTTTTTTTTTTGGTTTAGTCCATGAGCAATACCTTTCCTTCTTACTGTCCAGGGATTCTAGAAGATTTTCAGATCAGATTTGCTTAGATATTTAACTTTGTTCTCTGTAGGGTATACGAATTTCTCTTCGCTGTTAACTCATCTACATTGTGATTCCTTGTTGCTGTTTTATGCAATAAAACAACCATTCGATATAAATCATCTAATAATAACTAGGTAAATTTCGATAGACGGACGGAATGATGGACACTTAAATTTTTCTTATGGCACTGAAACGAATGTACATGTGGCAAATTTTAAATGACTATTTCAAACTCTTTACTCGTCAGTATTGTGAAATATATTTCTAAAGGATTACAACCGCAAGAAAAAGTTAATATACTTCCTTCGGAGATATTTATAAGTAATTTCCATTAGTTTGTTTTAACCTTTTCCGCTGTCATGGTTGAAATCTAATGCTTATTTACGCTTTAAGAAATGAAATTATATAGAAAACTTTTATTATTCACCATAACGAGATGTGAAAACGTTGTCAGATTTCATTTTCTATTACATAAAATCCGATCAAAAGAAGTCGCGTTAAAGTAACGAAAAAGCTTCTGCTTCATCTTATTAGATTTTTTGTCAGATTCTGCAAATGGCCCCACATTCGCACAGAATATGATAGGACGTTTCGCTCGTCGTTTGGTCGGATCTGCATTAATCGCTATTGGCCATACCCACGTCTTTCAGATGGTACTTGAAGGCATTAAGACCCGTGCGGAGACCTGCGACCAAATCCAATCACCGGACTTTTTAGCAATGTTCAAAAATTTCCTGACGCGAAGTTTGAGCTTTCAAAGCCTGTGTTTTCACCAACACATGTGGCTCCTAGGATTTTCGGTCTTTAGAGGACAGCTTTCTTGACAAGCCTCCTGTATATTTGACCAGAACGTCTGCGTTTCAAGTTCAATAACCTCCGCACTGTTGCGGAGATGCGGAGACGTGTTCCTGTTTTCACGGAGTGGAAAATGAAACTCGTCCCATCCCGTACATTTACGTTCTCTGTAGGCCTGGCATCACACTTAAATGCAATGAACTAATTGGTAACGAAAGTAGCTAAAAAACGCGATGCAATTGCAGTGATCATTAAAGGGAAAACAGGGGCAATATGACAAATGATATGATATTGGTCATTTTCCAATATGGCGCCGCTCGACCCCATTTTTAAAAACTTCTTAAGGAAATTTCTTATTTTCTTTTCTTTTTTTTCAATATGAGTAATTATTCAGGGGATGTCCCCTAATCGTGTAACAGGCTCGCGGACAGATAGAAGTGACGAAAGAGAAATAGTTAGCAAGATAGCCGCAGTCCAGAGAGTGAGTGTCAATTCAGTAAATGCTATACTTTTACCCGCGGAGCGTTCACTACAGCCAACGTGAATGTAAATAATAAAATCTGCGGCACTTGAGATTTGAACACGCGCATACTGACTTGGAAGCCCCGATTCTTATCTACTCGGATATTCATGCAAACTAACTTTATCTGTCAAACACAAAATATCCCAAATATCTGATGACTTATAGGCTCTTTAGCCAGCCCTGAAACGAAACTGGACGGACAATTCTTTCAATAAAATATCTTGTTTTCTGTAGCGAAACTGATAACTTTACATTAAAATATACTCCAAAACTTAATTATGGTTTTAACAATTGCTATAAAAACGCTCTTATTCACTTTTAATCGTTTAGTGATGAGTAAAAAACAAAAAGGTCCTCATTAAGTTATTAACTTATTTTTGTCTTTGCGTTTTAGGCAAAATAAGTTTCCTTTGATAACGACTTTGAGTGATGTTGTCCTCCCCTCGTTTACTTCCTAGTTCTATACGCGACCGCATACCACAAAATCTCAGTTTATATTTATACGTCGCCCTTTATTACCAAACATCTCACTGAAATAAAATTCCACAGTTAATTTAGGTTTTTCAATTTCGACTGACGGCTGTAGGTACACATAAGTGAAAACCTTGTATTTAGACGAATTTTGGATACCTCACATTTCAAGTGAATGTACAAAAATGACAAAGCTTTACAACAATGGTAGGCGCAGCGACAGCCCATTTTCGAGCTGAAGCTCTCAACTACTAACGTAAATATTATTTTAGATGGATACCTATTGTCGATTATAAGCCGTTAACAAGTGTATGAAGACACCTGGATTTTCTAACCTTTTTTCAATGTCTCTTCAGTTTGACACATGGTTGTGAGTACTCCTTTTCTATTTCAGACGGTATCACGGACATCGAATCCTAAAATTGGTTTGCAATGTTTATTTCAATCACATATACTTCGAGCGACTGATGACCAATCTATGATGCCCTTAGAAAATTACATTATTCGAGGATATACATACTATATAAATATATAGATAGATATTCTGCTACTGTCACATCACGACTTTACACACGGTATAAGAAATATAGCACATTCTTATCCTAAAGTGATGGGTATAAAAATTTAATATGTATTCTTTTAATTAGTGAGTCGAGCGTAACAACAAACCAATTAGTGAAAATGTCAAATTAGTTATTCAATTCCTTCGTGTATTATCTTTTCGTCTTTTACATGGATATATATATATACATATATATATACATATATATATATATATATATTTATATATATTGTGCTCTTCGTTTTAGTGCTCTTCCGCTTCAGTTGTTTGGTTGCTCTATTGAGTTATTTCAGAAATTCATTTATAATGAAATCCGCTAATTTCTAGTGCTTTGTGTTTTGGTTTCGACATAATAGCAGGAAAGAGAATTTAATGTTTATAAAGCAATCATATTTCAACTTTGAAGAACAGGAAATAAAAAAATTATTTGCCTAACTATTGTGTATATCGCAATGTCTAATTATAATAACAATAATAATAATAATAATATTAATAATAAAAGGAGCATAAAGAAATATTTTGTACATCATAAAGAGATAAAAACATCTATATTTGTACATTATTTCCAATGAAATAAAAGGAAAACTTTTCCTTTGATTTTTCTTTATTATTACTTTACTAATTTCCAACTTTTTTAATAGACATTACTTCCTTAAACTACATCACATTGTTATTGATTTTGTTATTAGTAGAACCAGGGGAAAGGGGCTTTTAAGGCGCTTAAGATTTTATCTTGTCTCTTTTTTGTATATTCTAACATTCTTATTAGAATATAATAGTAGAGGCGTTGAACAAAATGTTACATTAATAACATATTGCATCAGCTTGCATCTATTCTGATCATTTTTTTACTTGAAAAAGGCCTTTCTTGAGAAATATTGACACAACATAAATTAATCATCATTTTCTACAATTTTCTGCCATCTTTCCGGCAACATGGCGATACCGTGTCGAAAGAACGAAATACGCTGCGTGCGGCAGAACTTTCCATTCGAGCTGCAACAGTGTATCCTCGAAAATTTCTGCAACGTGTGGCCGAGTATTGTCATACCGGAGGATGGCTTTGCATCTATTAATCGCTATTGCAAGGGTACATCAATTCAATCTGGTCGATTAACGTCGGTAGATATCTGCAGTAACAGTTTCTTTCGGTTTTAGCATCGTGTAATACACTACACCTTCCTAATCCTGCACCTTATGCGCAGTAAAACTTTATGGCCATGAATATTCTGCTTCGATGTGGATGTGAATGGCATCCCTGGACTAATCCGACACATCTTATCGCAGTAGAAACACTTTCCATCGTCAGTCACAATTGTCGAGAAAGCACTGAACCCGCGTTGTTATAAAGGTTCGAAATGGCATTTTCAATCAATTCGTATGGTAAATGTTTTCTTTCCTTCGGTCTGTACACACTGAATAACTCAATAATAGCAAAATGAAGAAAAGTCAAAGTCATCGAACGTAACTAGCTGTTGTGTCCGTGGATATTTTGCATTATTTTATCATATTCACTAATAGATATCGCCGATCAATGTACACACAGCGGTTCCCTGCTACTATTAAGTGTCAAATCGTTCTGCAAACTCTTTCCCCTTAATAGTTGTCGTTTTTTTGATACCAATGATTTGACAAATAAAATTTACCAAGTTTTCGTATCATATTTGGGTCGATATATATTCGCTCAGATATGGTGGAACTTGGCGGAGTTCTGCGATGTTTTCTTCTGCCCAGAAAACGCGCACAAGTGAAAGTGGAACTCCCATCGGAGATTTGAAAATTCGAGATATCGAAGAATTAAGTATATGATTAGGACAAAAGTTATGAAGAAAATAGAGTGCGTTACCGAACAATGTGCACTTACTTTTTTTTGGATTGAAATTGATTCTATGGATGGAGATGACATTTACTTACAGCAGAACGGCGCCATCTGACACAATGACTTAATTGTACGAAAAATTTTAGAAGACATCCACCTCTTGATGAAGGACACCTTTTTAGTGTTACTCAATTAAAAATTCCAGCGAAATAAATATTTTAAGTTACATACTGATTGCAGCTTAACTAAACCTACTTTGAAAATTTTTAATTCATATTTTTTAAAAGTATAAAGTGTACTCGCTACTAGAATATTGCACAAGTGCAAGATTTTTGTTATTATTCAACGATTATTTCGCTTTCCTTAATTTATTTTACATCGTAACAGTCGTAGGCTGATTCGACAAACTTCAGCTTTCTTTTAATGGATGCATGAAAAGACAAGCCTAAGATGTCGAGTAAAATTTCAAATTTATTCAAATTTCGGTTATTTTATTTTATCTCATATAAGAGCAATTTTATCGCCAGTTCTGCGACCAGAATTTCTAATAGAAGGAAGAAATAGGGAAAGGGAAGACGAACATTTCAAATGGAAAACTTTACAGTTCTCATTAGCTGTTCGAAGTTATTTTTATATTGTACATAGCTGGTTTTTGTGTTTCTTCCTCACATCATTACTTTATATTTTCACTATTTTTCGATTTTCAAAACAAGTCTAGCAATGTAGTGGCCCTTAAGTCGTAGCAAAAAAATTACGTATGTATTTTACGCGCTTATTTGAAAAGTAAGTCGGCCAGTATTTAGATATGTATAAATATATATTAACACTCTCGACCATATCACTTTTCAAATCTACTGTTCATAAGCATTAAACTTTATGGCTTCTCTGTCATCACGGCCAAGGCTATGAAATTAGTTCATTTTTATAATCCGGTGATAAGTATAAGAATTTTAATAAAACTAATCCTTAAACTGACTCCTGAATACACTTAATGCCCGACAAAAGCGAAATCTTTCTAACACAGATCACCTTTCGCTTCCTTATTATAACCTGTTTTTTTTTTTTTTTTTT